>JXCR01022109.1:0-27857 GCA_002079205.1 Phalaenopsis hybrid cultivar
ATATTGGGATACTAAGCAAGTATACATATCATTATCAAGTAATATAGGACTTTTTGATTAAGCTCCGAATATTGAACCCATAGGGTGTGTTCACAATATGCACTTCTAAATAACAAACTTTCTATTTCAAAAAGACAATTACTTAAACTATAAATGTTTTTACAATAATTAAAATTCAATTTTTTTAGTATTTTTGATATTTAGACGAAACAGAAACAACTTCAAAATATAACTTGAGTTTATGTAAAAGAAAAACACTGAATATGAAATATCTTTCTCCTTATCATGAATTAGTAATAAGTATAGGAATTATGTTGTGGAAGTATTCAAATTGTGTTGTGACAAATATGAGCAATATTATTTTTTACCCTTACTAGAGATGCTATAAATAACATTGGCTAATTTAAAGTTTGAATAGTTCTGAAGACCGGCTAGGTAGGGAAGATACTAGCTCTCACTCTAGAGTTCCGTCGGTTCCCTCCACCTGGGGGCTAACATCTCGTATCATAACCTAAAATAATAAACCAAGTTGGGGGCTTTAGTCTGTCACTCTAAAGTCCTCTAACTCTACACCCTTCAAAGATTATTTCCCTATTTATCTGCACTAAAACATATGAATTACATTCTTATTCATACAACCTCATGTGATTCTTTCCAATTGTTGACTAGGACAATACCATCCCGGTTCTTACATGTTCTCACAAAAAAATTTTAACATCTAGATGGGTCATATCAAGAAATAAATGAAGTACATGGAATTAAATTATCACAACTTATTCCAATATTAAAGATTAATATTTTCCACAACTTCCACCTAACACTTTAATTACATATCATTTTAAGGAAAAAGATAAAGAAAACTACTCAGAATCCATGGAGAAAACAAAACCACGCTTTAGTTTAAAAGTAGAAAGCATTGTTTGTTGACACTAAAAAGTTGGGAGTTATTAAGTTGTCGGCTGTTGGGATGGATATCCTAACACCCGTTTTAAATTAGCTTAATACATATATAACTTAGAAAAATAGTATTTTAAAATTTTGAAAATACAAGACCAAACCGATCTCATATCCCTAGTAGTTTAAATAAATGAGCCTAATAGCGCATGTAGTGCACATATCCTAAGGGATTGATACATTAATTACTGATGAAGGCTCGATTAAATAAACTAAAGACTGCATGACAAGTGTTTAAATTTGCAAAACCATTTTATGTTGACCGACAAATTCTCCTATTTAATACAAAGAATTAAATATGGTTTATATTAAGCTGGGTTTGAAAAAGCTTCCTATAAGAGCAAGCCCCTATAGTTAATTACATCTTAGATAACTAGAGTTACCTGAGAAAACTCTCGATAAAAATCGGGGGATATTATCTTCAAGAAATTTTAGAAGGATAGGACTTTTCAGCGGGATCAGTCAAAGAGATTTGAAACATTTTATTTTAAAATCCAAAGGAGGAAGAACTGAGGATGTAATAGATCCAGAGGAGAAGCTCAGTGACTTCCCAAACTATCCTATGGTTTGACTTTAATTTAGAGGATAAATATTTAAATGTTTCTTCCTGCTAATTTTTTTAATTAGGGGGTATGTTTGTGTGAAATGATCACACAAATATCCTGGAAGATGTGAGGATTTATATTGTGACAAATGACAACCTCAAAATCCTAAAGCAGGTTAGAGCTTAAATTGTATAGCAAAGCTATACAAAGGACTAAAGAAAAGTTGAGGATTTATGTTTACATAAGCAAACAACCTCGAATTCCTATGGATTTATTATTTAATTCTAAAGAATGATTTAGCTGATTAAGACATGCTTTGCTGTTAAAGATGACCGTGATGCCCACAATGCTAGCTCCAAGCTCCTCGTTGCGACAAGTTTAGGTTTTCTAATGTTTCAAGTCATGGTGTCAAATCAAATGTCCTTATATTTATGGTTCTTTAAATATTATGAGACATGTTAAAGTTGATTAGAGCGACACTGGTTAGGATCCTACGGTTCCCTCGTTCCGGTACCACTATTTTCTTTCAAATTCACTTAGTCCAAATGAATTTACTAAACTCACTTTAATGAGTTCCATACTTTCATTTAGACCGTAGGGAATCTCGTTAGCAAGCGTAGGTTACCTCATCTGAGGGATTCTCGATCATCCGATAGAGACATCTTAATTTAGTTGCAATTGTTGTTTTGTGATGTTTGTGATTAAATTTTGAGTTGTTTTACATTTTGAATGTTGTGAAGATAAATTTTATCTTGGTTGATTTTAAATTTGGTTTTGGTTTTAGTTTTATGGCTTTCCTAAAGATTTTAGTTTTTATGCAGTGTGACATCGTTGTTTAGCATGCAAGTTTGTAAGCATAAAAGTACAGTGTAGAAAGTACAAGAAAAGAATGTACTGTAAACTGTAAAAGCGTACCTGATGAATCTTCTCGTTCCTCCACTTGAAACTTTAGTAGCTTTGCAAGGCATATATATAATGTTACAGAAATTAAAACATGCTTATAAAGGAAAGTAGAAAATACAAGTTTGGGGTGTGTCTACCAGATCCTATGTCATGTTTTAGTGGATCCAAATTTTGAGGATGATTCCATTAAGAAAATCATATTAAGTCCATGTGTCCTTTAAAATTTCCAAAGGATCATGAAGAAGTCTCAGGTAATATCCTAGACATTTCATAGTCCCTGGAATTATTATGAGTTCATTTTGGTCTTACTTTGTTTGTTATATAGATCATCCAATTAATACTCTTATGCTCAATGAATTATGATGTTTTAATTATCTCTTTAGTGGGGTAATCATCACTTGATATCTCACTTATGAATTATATGGGTAGAGGCCCTTGGGGGCAACTTGACTTAATTAAGGAATTTAACTACTTTGATTTTGAAGAACGGGCTTGTAGTATTTTGAAAGTTTTTAAGTTAATTCTAAATTATTTTCTAAACCTCATTAGACAAAATTTGGATTAAGCCTAGTTCACTACTAAGGCCTTAAGATTTAATGGGTAGATTTGTAATTTAAAAAAAAAGATTTTTTAAAATTTATATTCTTAATCCTTATCATGAATTATAAATCATTTTAAAAATATTAATTGGGAGCTTCAAATCATTGAGTTATGATATTCCAAAATCAAACCCCTCTCATTGATATCTCCTTATTTAAATACTCTTCCAAATTTCATTAACTTTAAGAAATTACAAATTTATCCTTTATAAGACCAAAATAAAATTAGTTTCTATCACTTACTCCTTATATATTCCAATCATCAAATCATATCAATTAAAATCATTTGTTGCCCATTTAGTCCTTTGATTAAGTCTAAATATTAATTAAGCCTTAAATTCCAAAATTACCCTTTTGCCTCTAAGGCCTTAATACCCTATAATTCATTAAATTAAACTCAAATGACTTCAAGATTTTATATTACCTCAGTCATGGATTAATTAAAATATCAGAGGAGAAAATGTTACTTTCGTGAATTTATTTAATTTTGTAATTATATATAATGCAAAAATAGGGATTTTCAATGAAAATTTAATAACTCTATCCTTAATAAAATTACTAGGACTTCACCTAGGTTAGAGGACCACTTGAACCAATTTTCATGATTTTTAAAGGTTTAATTTAATTATTAGAATTATTTATTTGGTTTGAGCATTAATTAAATATAAAATAATATTTAAGTGGAAAATTAAGTTTATATTTTTATTAAATCTATCTAAGTCCATGGAACCCAAAGAAATAAATCTCATATTTTTGTGGCTTATATTTTAATTATTGAAATTATTTTAGTGAAAAATTAAAGAAAATTCATTTCTAAGCCTTAAAAATTAATATTTGGACTTAGAAAATTAGGAAAATTATTTTAATTGATCCCAAGTGATCAAGAAGCTAAATGTGACATTTTAGTATGTTTTTAACATTTTGCAATTTTTTATGATTTTTAATTAATTTTTAATTATTTAAATGCTAAAAAATAGCTTAAAAATGAAATTTTTATTTTAATTCAAATTTTATTTTTCTTATGTTGCTCTAGTTATAATGAGCTCCCAAAGCCAATTTTGTAATTTTTTTATTTGTATTTTAATTATTAGAATTATTTTAATGCCAAAAATGTGATTTCACTTAATTAATCTGTTTTAATAGTCAAATTAACTCCAATTGACTTGAGATTTTTATGGAGAGCTCCCCTAACATTAAATTACTTTGTGGAATAGTTTTTATATCATTTACATTTATAATTACTCCAAATTAATTTTCTTTTCATTTTTTTGGGTTGGTGACAATTAGGGTTATTTTGAATGAGTTAAATCAAGTTTATATTTTTTCGAGGATTCTCTATCCACAGTGAACCCACCAAAATAAAGTTTGTATTTTTCTAATGAGTATTTTAATTATTATGATTTTTATACCAAAATATGGGTCATCAACTTAATAATTAGATATCTCTAGTTAGAGATACTCTCTGAACTTGGAAAATCCAAGGGAGATGCCTAAAAATAGAGACATCAAAAGCCCCATGGCCCCATGTCATGGTGAAATATCTATGCAAATGGAGAGTCAAAATAAGAAAAACACTATTTAATTAATTAAAAATAAAATATGCATCAAATGGACATGACAAAATTTTCATATTGTTCTCCTCCGTTCATTGAGCAAGAGGATATTTTTATTTTATTTTTGTGATTTTTTACACAAAGTTATGAATTTTTGAAGTTGTGGCTATTTAAATAAATAAGAAATTTCTTTTTTTCCTACTTAAACTAGTCAGCGCCACCTCATCCTCGTCCGCTCCGAACCGCGCACGTGTTTGCTTCTAGTTGGCCATCGCCAGCTGAGTTAGCTCGCCTTTTTGAACCGTCCGTCCGACGCAATCAGATCCCTCCATTTAATAAACACACGATCCAACAATTGCAGGTCATTGTTCCCAAAGCCCTAGCTCAAGAATTGTCCACCTTCAAACCCTAATATCTCTCTCGATACTCAACCAAATTAAGTGAGGTTTTATCCTATCGACTCATCTTGATGAGACACACACATCTGTATGGTTAATCAAACATTAAATCAACTCTATTCTCAAGAAGAATTAAATGAAGCTCAATTTAGGGTTAGTGTTTAATAACTTGGTTCAAGAGGGGAAGCCTCGATTGGATGCTTGTGGAAGCTTCGTGAGGGTCCAAAGAGCCTAGGAATTGAGCTTCGAGTAGTGGTGAATTGCCTAAACCCAATTTTGACCAAGGCAAATTTGGGGTGTTGATCAAAGTTCACGTTAGGGTGCTCTGGCGATGAGGCTTCTATGGGGGATCTTCCTCTCTAACTATGAGGATGGTGTGGGTGCAATTAATTTTAATTTGGTTGAGGATTTGAGGATGTCCTATTTTGGCCTTGGGATTGAGCTCCAAAATTGAGCTCGCGCAGTGTATTTAAGTGGTTAAGGATGGTTGGGTTGAACTCAAGAGGTCTTGAGGAAGCTCTGGAAGACAGAGTCTCCCCAAGAAATTTTAAGCTCTCCTTGTTTGACAATGGAGGGGGGTTTAAATAGATGGGGAAGGAGAGGCCACTAAGGGCAATTGGTGGGTGCTTTAGGTTGCTTATGTGGATGCCAACAAGGTGAAAACATCCAATTGGTATGAGACAGCTTGGATGGGTTTAATTTTGAGTTTTAGCCTAGGTGGAGCACTTGGGGGTGGCTTTTTTGACAGCCTAGGTGGCTGGTCGACCAGGCTCAAGTTACCATCTGACTCAGGGAGGTCAGGGCTTGGGTTTGGTAAAGTCAATTAGCGTTGGCCATGTGTAAATGTGTTGAATTAAAATAGGATGTGGGAAGGGCCATTTTGGGTAAATTTGATTTGGGTTGGGTTCACCCACCAAGGCTGGCTTGGGTGTCAAGGGAAATTAGATGGTTCAACTTAATCATTGGTGAGAGATTTGGCTAAACATGGGTTAGAGTGATTCATGGGAGGGGTTAAAAGAATATTAAGGATATTTGAAAGTGACTTGGCCTCTTGCCACTAATAGTATGGTGATGAGTCATGGCTCTTATGGCTTCATGGCTTGTCCTTGGCTTGGTCAACTTTTATGAGGAAGAATTTTTGAATTTATGAAATATTTTGGTGGAGTTTGGCATGATTCTTGATTTGGAATGATTTGATTTTGAATTTAGGACTTTATGAATGATTTCAATCAAATGGATGATGAAGAGAAAGAATTGTTATGTGGGCTTTGGATTTGGGCTTTTGAAATTAAATGTGGTGGGCTTGGGCTTTTGAAATTGAAATTGACCTTGTGCTAAAATTTTGGGCTAATTAAATGTTGAGTTTGGTGTAGGAATATGTCATGAAGACTTTTAAAGAATTTCAAGTGATTTTTAATTGAATTAGGGGGCTAATTTAGTGGATTTAGGCATAAGGTCAAAATTGGGCCTTTTTGATTTGGATAAAATTAGTCTTGCAATTGGGTCAAATTGAGCTTAAATTTTGTTTAGATTAGGATTGGGGTTGCTGAATTTTAATTTGGAATTGAAATTAGGCAAGATTGGGGTCAATTGAGCCAAAAATGTGCTTAATTTGGGGACATTTGTACCTTTAAGGGAAAATTAGGGCTTTTGGTAAAGTTGGGACAAATTAATGATGAAAAATTAAAATTAGTAATATTTCAGATGATTTTGGAATTTTTTGGTCTTGAGAGACATTTTAGTAATTTTGGCAATTTTTAGGGGTATTTTGGGAATTTGGTAATTTTTGTGAATTTTGGTCAATTTAGGTAGTGGTGGGGGTTTGAGATGTTTTTTGGGCATAGTTGGGTATTTTAGGTAATTTTTAGGATTTTTGGCAAAAAATAGGATTGTATGGGTATTTTGGTAATTTGGTGATTTTGAGCTAAAATGGGCCAACAAGCCAGGAAGCCATACCAAACCAATATGAGTCATGTGAGGACTCATTTTGGATGCTCAATATATTGGCTCTAACCTTCTTAGCCAAAGACTAGGGGTATAGGTTGATTCATATGAGCTCTCTAAAAGGAGTCAGAAGACTAACCTAAGGAGTCATAGAGTTTAGGGTATGTGAAAAAAGTGTAGTGTGTGCAAGTTAGCCCCATCAGAACCAGATCACCCAAGGTTAGTCCTAAGGTTTGACCATCCTATGGGGGACTCCCCTTGAGCTCCTCTATATGGACCCCACCTACTAAGTGCTAGAGGCTATGACTAACATGTGGAACTTCAAGTTGAGTAAAGAAGACTTTGGAATTTCTAATGATGAGGGTTCCTTTTCTAGTCCTCTAGGAATAATCAACAGGAAAGTCCTCTGGCTAGACCCTAGGCTACTAAAGAGGAAAAAGCTAGACCTCAACTAAAAATGAGGTCAACATTGTCAAACCAGCAAGAAGTCTCGATTAAAACCAAAAGCAGTTTAAAAATAAAGATAAAAACTTATCTCAAATCCTCCACCAAACTCTTGAAGTTTCTTTGAATCTCTTCTCTCTTACAACTCTGTTAACTCTCACAATAAAACTAAAAACAAAAAGGATAAAATAAATTTTTGGTGCCCGAAAAATCTCTCCAAAAGTTTCCCTGCGAACTATTTAAATAACTTCTCAGAACCACCCCTAATTTTCTCTCAACTTCCTTCTTTTATAATTTTCCAAGATGTGCCTTGGTATCTCTTCAAAATGTGTCCTGAGTCGATGTATTTTTCAAGGGATGTCTTCTTTCACGAGTCTTTTAACCATATTTTTGTTTCTAGTGGTCGTAACCACCCTCTTTAGCCAATAGGTGTCTCAAATGTCCCTTCAAAATTCAGCAAAATGAATTAACCCGTCAACTAACTGCCTCTGGCGCTTAGGTGCGGCCTTCTCTGTTTCACCGGCACTTAAACGTAGAATCTGGCACTTAGGCGCCAAAACACTTGCACCATTTTGCATTTTTGCTCGAAATTTGATCCTTTTTCACTTTTTTTTAGCATTTTTCTCCTTTTTACTTGTACTTGAAAGAAAAATACACATACCTTCTATTAAAGCGCAATATCTCAAAAACATGTGTAAAAATATGTCTAAAAATACTTTATATTTTAGGTGTATCAGCTGACGCATCAGCATTGAGCCCCACTAAAGACTAGCGAACCCGAGCCAGGCATGGGTGCGCAAGCACACAAAATTTGATTGAGAAGCTTTCTTCTTTCCTATTGTGATGCCCCAATTATTAAAAAAATTTTTAGAATGAGAAGAGACACTCCTGGACAGTTGGAGGTAGTTCCTTTATGCTTATAGGGAGTGTTGTGAGTTCTCTAAGCTTCTCTTAGGGTTTTCCTTGGGAGGAACTTTTTGGGCATTTTTCGTAGAGGGTTTTGGACCGATTAAGTTGTTGTATGAGAGGAGATCTTGGTGTGAAAGCAATAGATGGTTACTCAGGTTTGAGGGTTGTAGTTTTTTTTTTCTTACATTGTTTGTTTTTTATCTTAATAAATATGTTCATGTGTTCTCATTTCATGCACAATATCTAAATGTATTTCATGCATATGTGATTATATTTAGTGTTGAATCATTGTTTTCTTTGAGTGTGTCACTAGACATTTCTTGTGCATGCATGATTCATGTGAATGTCTTAACTTTTAAAATGTCATTTACTTGATTTGACCAATTAGAGTGTTACATATATTTGTGATCTAGAACTTCTAATTGTTGTTCAGAAAAACAAATAGGTTAACCCACAAACCCATGGTTGAATAGACTTATTGTTGTTAACAGATTGTAACCTAGATAGGGACTTGAAGATTCTTGAGAAACATTTCATGGTTAAACCCCACTTAACTTTCATAAGATTTCTAATGGTTCTTATAATCTAAACATAGGATAATTGTCCATAACTACAAGTACAGGGAGACTTCAAGGATTCACAAATGCTTGGTCACAAAAGTATAAGCTCATCACAATTTATACTCCAAAATCCTTTGTTCAGTTTTTCTAGTTTAGGTTTTAGAAAACTTTCCTTCTCTGCAAAGCAAATTATTTGAACTAGGCTTAAGATTTAACAAACTATTTCTTCACAAATTAAAAGGTTTGCTTGTTTCCTTTCAGGATCAATACAAAATTTTGTTTATATGTACTTGATCGATGCACATACTTGCGTCGTTGACTGACTTGCTTCGTAACAATTTTGAGCATAACTCCTTGAACTTGCCTTGTCAAAAGTTAGTTCTTCAACAAATTCATTTAGATCAATGAAGATGTCTTTCAACTAACTAGCTCTTGGTGGAGGCATTGAATTTATTTTGATTAGAGCAACCTCCCTTTCCTCTTTCTGGATGAGGCCTAAGAATCAGCGTCTTTTAATTGAGATCTTAAAGAAGTCCTATTTTTCAGTCCTTCTTTTCAGTTATTTCTTCCTCCTCAATGGACTACTCTTCTTTTGCACTTCTCTTCTCTAAACACCGTATCCTTTCTCTTGTAGAGAGATTTAGTCAGCAAAACATCTACCAAAACCTCTACCTTTACCCTAAGAAAATATCTCATCCTGGGATATTGAAGGACAACACTCTTGAACCGAAGGAGGAGGAATACTTTTTAATTTTTTTATATGAGGAGTCTGCAACCTCTACAAAATGTCTAATACCTTCAACAGGGAGTTAACCTTCAATAAAATTACATAACTACTGAGAGTAATATATTTAAAAGCCTAATTATTATTTTTTTTCTTGACAGGTAATGACATTTGCTTGGGGGTCCAATGATCACGTCACGAGCTAATTTTAAATCAAATGATAAATATATCCTACAAAATAAAGGCTGTAATAGAAAAAAAATTAGTATTCTTATTGATATAAGGAAGTTTTCAAAATCCTCTTATCAATACTTATAAATTCATAGGTGCTTTAACATCTAAATCAAATAAAAAGTGGGAATTACAAGGCTCATCAGCTCATGACCACTCTATAGGAAAAAGCCATTCCCAAGCCAAGAAAATTATTGTCCTTGCTTAGAGGTTAAGAAAAGTAATCTATCTTGGAGAGGTAATATCCCCAGGAGAAGGATAGTCTAAGCTTGGAGGTAGAGGGAAAAAAAAAAAACTACTCACTTTATGAGAATAATGACCCTTAAAAGAGAAAAAGTCAAAACTCAATTACAGTAGCTTTCTACTTTGCCCAATTATGGGTCAGAATGTAAGCCTAAATTAATTTGGAGCATATTTCAGGAACATATTTCAGGAACATATTGAATATTTTTATGCCATCCCATGATCCATCTCCTGAGAAATACTAGAATCTCTCTGAGTATAATACATATTGCTACTTATGTCAAACTATTTAAAACATAAATTTAAATTTGATTTGACTATGGTTTGAACCCCATATTATTGATTCAAACCTTATTTGAATATATTTCAAATTAAGTTTTAAAACTCTATTTTGAATAGAATGATCAACTTTTAGGTTCAAAATATAAGTCTATACTAAATTTAAATAAGGTTTAAATCTATACTAAGAGATGCAAATATTAGTTAAATCATGAATGTAAAATAGATTCAAACATAATTTAAAGGCCATATTTACTGCTCAAATGTAGTTGATATATAATTTGAACTTTTATTTAAGATCTTCTTATGTATATAGATTTTTTAAACTATTTTGAAGTTTATTTTCAAGTAAGGTTCTAAGTTCAACGCTATTATTCAAACTTAGCTATCAAACTTATATCTTATTGGGGGAGACAATGCAGAGCTTTTAATGTTGGAAGGGATGATGTTTGCGTTTACCTAAATCATAGTGGAAGGCTGTAATGATAATAATTAGCTTTGTAGGCCATATTGAACAACTACATCAATGTCAATTGGGCGTCAAGGTCGTAGTTGGTGTTACACAAGTTGGTGGATGTATCCATTCTTACAGGTTTACTATTTTACACTAGAGAGATCATTGGTTAATATACACCATAAGAAGAAAAATTTGGGAGTTCTGAGAAAGTCGTTGTAATATAAATACTACGGTTATAAGCAATTGTCATTGTGAGTTATCATCAGATCTTCAGTATGACATTTTTGGGGTACATCGTTGCACATTGCTCATGGTACTTCGTTACATTGTGTTTGGGGTACTTCGTTACACCGTGTTCGTGGTACATTGTTATTTCGTGTTGGGCGTCATTCATTGCGCTATGTTCAAGTACTTTATTACATCACAAGTTTCATCAATTGTAAAGAGCAAGGGGCAACTGACAATGATGAACGACAGTCAGCGGGTGGTGGTTAATGGTGTTCGACAGGTACAGAGGTCAGAAGTTATCACCGGGTTTTTAGTCAAGTAAAAAACCGCAATTTAGCCTTTCTCCTCCCCTTTTCAAGTGAAGAGAGGGGTTTTGTTCATAAGATCCAACGGAGGTGCATTTTGGTCCTTTAGTGAATACCTCTTGTAACCACTTGATCGAACGATTTACATTGATTCCTTTTGATCATCTGATATTTTGATTATCAGAGGGCCTTAATGAGCACAAAATTGAGTGATATTGAGCTTGTAAGATTCCTTTTATCGAGGCAATTAATTTGACTATGTGTACATCAAATTTGCAGTTTATTTGACATTCCAACTAACTACCCAAAAGTTTCAAATGTGGTTCAATGACTCGATTCAGACATAATTGGACTCGAATTAGATCAATTTTGGTATCATTGTGTTCGCTCGTCGAACCGATTAGTTAGATTAATATAAACCAAAATATTTTTATTTAAAAAATTTTCAAGTTTCATGATAAATGACTAAGAGATTCATCTTAAAAGATAAAATTGGATAAAAATGTTGGTGACGCAAGCAATTGTCTACGTGTGCGATCGTTCACGTTACATGGCATCCAATTTACGAAAAATATGATACACGGCTGCGCGCACAAAAGAAAAAGAGAAAAAAATATGAAAAAAAGGGCGTGCACGCCCATATCGTACGTAATATTTCCTCCCGATTTGCAGGGACCCCAGGGAAGAAATTTGGAGCAAGGAGCGAATGCGCCAGCGCGAATGATATGGCTTCCCTGACAAGAAGTGTCGCATCTTTGTCTGGCCTCCTCGTCCTCCTCATCTTCTTCACCATCTACATCTCCACCGCCGACCTTGGCTCTCGGCACTTCTCCCTCCCCCTCCTCCCAATCCACTCCTCCGTTCTCTGTGCCTCAGCGCCATGCGATGCCACCGCGGCCTTAGGCGGCAGCTATGAACGCCGAATGCCGCCACTCCACGTCTACATGTACGATCTTCCCCGCCGATTCAATTTCGCCATGATGGATCACCGACCTGACACGGATCCCCCACCCGCTACAGGCAAGGATATCCCTCCGTGGCCGCCCAGCGCGGGGATCAAGAAGCAGCACAGCGTGGAGTATTGGATGACCGCGTCTCTGCTCATTGGCGATGATAAGTCTGCCGCGGAGGAGAGTGAGGTGGTTAGGGTTCGCGATGGGGAGTTGGCGGACGTGTTCTTCGTCCCTTTTTTCTCCTCACTTAGCTTTAATTCTCACGGGCGCAACATGACCGATCCAGACACCGAGATCGATCGGAAGCTCCAGGTACTGCCTATCTTTCTCTTGTATCTCTGTCGGCCTTAGTTTTTCCTGCTGTATTATCTGGATTATAGCTGGCTTTTATAAGCCAAAATGGGGGAGGAAAGATCGGCATGGTTGTTAGGTGAGATTCTGGAGTTTGTTGCCTTTTGTTGTATTTTATGGAGAATGCAGATATAGAATCAAGAGTTTAGCGATAATTCGGCTATTAGGGTCTAGTATCTGCCCTGAAATATGAATCCATATACGTCTTTAACGGTGCTTACCTTTTTTTATTGATCTCAGAATTGTTGCCAATAAGTCTCAGGATTACCAAACTGTTTTAACTCATATAAATTCTTCTACTAATATTTGTGTTTAACAAATGATTCTAAGTGTATTTGACTTTTTGGAAGAGGTTCTTTGGTTGCAGGTATTTTGAGTGTAATGTAGTTCAAATGTAGAGGTTTTATTTTTTTTTATTTTTGGTTGAGAGTAAAAAAAATACAAAGTATTCCTCTAACGGGTTTTGAATACCTCAAAAGGTTCATTTTTTATGAGTTAGGAATTCTCCCAATTCGGTCAAATTTATCATTCCTTGCAACCTCATCATGCTTTCAAACCTGCTTTCACCCCACTCATGAAGCTGCCATCCCCTTGTTGACCTTACATCCTCATGACTTCAATGCCTTTTTGTGCTCAAGAACTCGTAGATGTAAACTTGTGGACTTGACTTCAGCTCTCCTCTCTCTATTCCAATCTCCCCATGGACCCCATTCCCATAGTGTTGTCACTCCCTGTGACATCGATGCTACATTGGCCTCATAAGGGCACCTTATGCCTTGAATTGTTATAAAAAATTTTATAGGAATCTGCAGCAATGTATTAATACAGAATAGTAGATTTATTTTACTTCCAGCCATATACCAAAAATTAATTTCGTGAATTTGTTTTACAATCAACCAAATAATCCTGATTATTCCAAACACGCTGTATTTGGCAAACATTGCATTTAAGAATTCTAAATACTTGCAAGTTGTGACCAAACAGCTCCTACATTTTTTGGATACTTCATTGGAAGTACATTTGCCCTATATTGTTGGCTCTAATAGATTGTTTTTTTCTCTAAGGCATGGTTAGATGAATTTTATGATTGATGTTCGATATCATTCACAAATGCTTTGAACCTTACTTTAATATATATATATATAGATATAATGCAAATGAGGTGAGCTTGAGCGAGCCCAGGGCTTTTTCGTGTTCGGCTTGTTATGTTTTTTTCGTCTTAGATGGTTTGGTCACATTAAACGTCGATCATCTGATGATCCGATTAGGAGAGTAGATGTTTTAGATTCAACTTATGTTAAGACAGTCAGAGGTAGACCTAGGAAAACTTGGGCTTAATGTATAATGATCTTAATTTATTAGAACTAAATGAAAATATGACACTATATAAGACACAATGGAAAAAAAGGATTCATGTAGCCAACCCCACGTAGTGGGATTAAGGCTTTGTTGTTGTTGTGTTTGGCTCGTGTTAAAATGACTCATGAATAAACTATTTTTGTTCAACTCGATTAAAACTTGTTTGTTTGAATTAATCTTGTGTTCGATTTGAATTTAACCCTAGTTCCTCATGAGACTAAAGAATGCAATTAATTAAACTACTAATATTAAATTAAAAAAAAAGTTAATTATTTTTAATGAGCACGGTTCAGATGCTTTACCCATACCGTTCAAAAATTTTTCGATTGAAATGCCTTAGGTTTTGCCTTTAAAAAACATCATCACACCTAACTTCTCGTCTTTCCGCGATGTGAAACTAAATTTGTGAGATTACGCAGCGTAGTCCCAGTCATTCCTACTTATCTTCCTTCTCGCAGTGGGGAGCTACTTGCCTCTACTGTTATTTCAAGGATATTTACATGCATACCACCCAAATTCTATGTATTTTCATACCTAATACTTAAACTTATATTCTTATTATTATATCACCCAAATAATTTATAAAAATAATAAAGTTTTTCATTTTTTTAAATATGTATACAAATTAATATAAAAAGAAAATAAATAAGTAATATTATTTAATTATTTCAATACAAAATGAGCAGAGCATAAACAATCAAACTTTTCTTCATGTTTGACTTGTTTATAAATCGAGCTAAAAAAATTATTCGTATTTAGCTCGCTTGCTTAGTGAATGAATCAAAGGAGGGCAATTTAATAAGTCGAACACAAGCTGTTTAAGAACGACGTGCATTTTTGACAGCCATATATATGTATATGCACACACACGCGCGTGCACACACACACACATATATGTACTTATGTGCGTGTGAGTGCGTGCACGTGCGCACACTCACACATACACACACACACACACACACACACACACACACACGTTCATATATATGTTCTATGTGTGTATGTATGTATGTATATGTTTTAATTTAAAAAACCCATTAAACATAATTCTTTCAAAAAGGCCTTAAAAAAAAAAAAAACTAATTAAGNGTACTTAAACTTATATTCTTATTATTATATCACCCAAATAATTTATTAAAATAATAAAGTTTTTCATTTTTTTAAATATGTATACAAATTAATATAAAAAGAATATAAATAAGTAATATTATTTAATTATTTCAATCCAAAATGAGCAGAGCATAAACGATCAAACTTTTCTTCATGTTTGACTTGTTTATAAATCGAGCTAAAAAAATTATACGTATTTAGCTCGCTTGCTTAGTGAATGAATCAAAGGAGGGCAATTTAATGAGCCGAACACAAGCTGTTTAAGAACGACGTGCATTTTTGACAGCCATATATATGTATATGCATACACACGCGCGTGCACACACACACACACACATATGTACTTATGTGCGTGTGAATGCGTGCACGTGCACACACTCACACATACACACACACACATACACACACACACATACATTCATATATATGTTCTATGTGTGTATGCATGTATGTATATGTATTAATTTAAAAAACCCATTAAACATAATTCTTTCAAAAAGGCCTTAAAAAAAAAAAAACTAATTAAGTATACTATTTTGATATTAGTGCTATATTCTTATGCCTACAAAAGAAATTGAGATGAGAAGTTAAATCATGAGATTTCATTTAAGAAATCAACACCGCAATAAAATTTTATATGAGGCATTTATGTCCTATAATGTCAACTCTAATGATTGTCTTAATTTTTGTCATTATTTGATAAATTTCATGAAATTCTTCACGATGTTAGAAAGCATACCCAAATTACTTGAACCCCATGTTAAGTTTATATTTTTTTCCAACCATTATTCCTTGAGTTTCAAAGGTTTTTTGAGATAGGATGCGGTTGTCCTTGAATTGCCGCTGTGTTGCCATGATGTTAGAAAAGAGATTTTTTGGCTGTTAAATGACAATCATTTTCAATTAACTTTTTCCAGGAAAATAGTTTTTTTTTTCCTTAAAAAATTGACACATGCGAAAACTTGATTTACTAATTAAATGTAATTTGACAAATTTGTTGGTGGGTGTTAACAAAGCAAGCATTTTTGAGATATTGTCTTTGTGGTACTTACCAATGGTTAGAACTAAGTTGAAGGGCCTTCAACATGGTGCATGACATTGCCAACTTGGTCTTTATTGATGACTTTGTTATGGAGGCACACACTTTGATATGTTTTTTGGTGATAATGGGACGGTTTTATTGTTTATTGTTGTACTGGAATTATTGACATTGGACCAGGGTTATTAGGGTCGAAAATGATCTAATTTCTAGTTGTGCCAAGGGCAGCTCAAAATCGGATTTAAGGTTCTAGAGTTGGATCTAAATTGGATTGTGGCTCAATCCAATTTGATTTTGCGCCATCTTGAATTGAATTGGATGCTTGAAATCAAGTTTTAAAAGCTCATAACTTAATTATAAAAAGAGTTTTTTTATTTAAGATTTTAATGATAATATACTTAAAAAACTTGTTGATGGGATTTTAAAAATAATTAAAAAACATCTGAGGCCTCCTTTTACATAATTCAGAATATATTTCTCAATCTACAATACATTGTATTTCTATGTAAAACATCATTCCACAAATCATTTACAAATTGCTTCCTTCATTCCTTTTATGTAAACTTAAGACTTATGTATTCTAATTTTAGCTTCTTATTTGAAGCTTCCCCTTCTGAATGTTATCAGAAAGCCTGTAAGTTAACATACTTGAAAAAATTTCATTTAAATTTTTAAACAAAAGTTAATCATATAAATATTAAGATATTAGTTTCAAAAAATTGAGATGATAAATTGAGTTATGCAATGTCATTTAAGATATTAAAACTCTAATAAATTTATCAGAAAGCCAAAGCTCCAACTACTCCATCAAGCATAGAATATTCTCACCAATATGATGTTTGTCGATAGCATAGAATAAGTATAGCTCATAAAGATTTTGTTTCATGATTTCCATTTTTTATGTAACAACATCGACATTATAAATTTTTGGGTAATGGTAAATGATGCTAAATGTTCTCATCAAAGATTTTGAAATGTGTGCAAGAGGAATAGAATCAAACATTTAGACCAATATCTTTCTAATTAAACTTTCATGATGTTAGTCATATTAGAAAGAAAAACAATTTAAACATTCATTTCTTGTCCAAAGTATTTTTCTTATTAAAAATAAATTTGAAAGAATCCTATTTGTTGTTGGGTAACTTGCATCTAAAATTTTTTTTGTGATATGATGAAGCAAAATAAGTAACTTAATTTTATTAAAGCTAATATCACCAAGAATCTACTTCAAGGACAACTATCTCTCAACTAATTTCATTATTTTAGCCTTTTTTTCCAACATCAAAAGCTTTCATGCACTCTTTTTTTAATAGTAAATATATAAATTTTGCAATAATAATGCGAAATGAATATATCCGTGATAGAGTTGGTGTAGCTTGAGTGACGGACAAAATTAGAGAGAGTCATCTTAGATGGTTTGGCACATTAAACATCGACTATCTGATGATCCGATTAGAAGAGTAGATGTTTTAGATTCTACTTATGTTGAGATAGGCAGAGGTAGACCTAGGAAGACTTGGGCATATTGTATAAAAAATTATCTTAATTTATTAGAATTAAACAAAAGTATTACACTAAATAGGACACAATGGAGAAAAAAGGATTCATGTAGCCGACCCCACTTAGTGGAATAAAGTTTTTGTTGTTGTTGTATTGATTTTATTAAAGTATTAATTATAAGGGCTCGACTTTTATCGAGGGATATTCATGTGCAATAATCATCTTAGCGATTATATTTTAATGCTAGAATGATCATAATTACTAAGAAATATAAAGGGAAAATTAATTCATTCTTCTTAATGGCCTCAACAATTTGATCAAAAAGCTATTATTTCTTTCCCTTATCCTCTGCTTATTAGTTTTAAAATAATTATTCATCTAACAATTGTAAGTTTTTTATTTTGCAAATGACTTAGCAAAATAATTACATCTTCATTTCTCAATAGAATTTTCTTTTTCCATTCAAGGAAATTTTATTAAAATGCTGCCAAACTTCTAAAATGTCTTTCTTCTTTGTTTCTTTGTACACGTCTTTCCCCAACATTTTCATTCAAAATATATGCATTGTTAGGCGGAGGTTGACTTGAACAATTGTTAAATTGAAGTTGGAAATGGGTAGATATTGTTTCTACAAGGAATTATTTCCTTCAAGTTAATAGAGGGAACAACAATTTAAAGAAGTTTGAAAACTCTGGATTGAATTGTAGCCAAACAAGGATATGCCAGTGGCAATGTAGGATGTGATGTGATCATTGCAATCAACATTTGAGGAGAGGCAGTCCCTTGACATAGGTGATGGTGAAGCTGACTACATCACTTGAAACTTTATGCGAAAACATGATGATTGTATGACTAGGACAAGTGGTCTTGATCGAGCCAAGCTTGTGTAGTTAGTCAAGCTTATGAGGACTTTAGTTTGTTTGATTCAGGCATTTTTGAACTTTCTTCATTGTTCTAGAGTTCGTCTAACATGATTGGATGGGAAATTTTTTTATCCTAAAAAACATGAACTTGTAACTTGTAAGCTCCTAAATAAGAATTATTGTTCTTTCCTATGCAAATATTTATGAGAAAAAAAGACCTAAAATTTTTTTTCTCCAAGTTTATACTTTAGAACTCTTAATGTTTTCTGTAGGAAAAAAAAAACAATAGATAAAACTCAAGAAATTTTATTGTTCTTTCTTTGTACCAGAGGTGAATTATATATGCAACTTCAAGAGACTTAACAAAACAAGAATAAATAAAGTAATAGAGAAAAAATAAGGGGCCAACGATTTTATAGAAGAGCATATAGATTGCATTTCAAGTGCTATAGAGAAATTGATCCAATCGTACAAGGCCTTGGCTCATATGCTTCATGTTTTTTATTATGATTAAGCGGGACCCATCACAAAAGTTGAGAGAGAGAGAAACGTAATGCTCTCCTTTAAACGGGATGGTAAAGATTTATTCTTCCAAGTTTACCTACAATATTTTTTTTTGTTGGGTTGTAGAGCCTTTTAGTGAATATGTCGGCTAGTCGATTCCTTATAAACACATTTGAAATGCAAATCAGAGCACTTTCCAGTTTCCCTTTTATAAAGTGCCTATCAACCTCAACATGCTAGGTATGATCATGTTATATTTGATTGTATGTAATATCGAGGACAAATTTATCATTACATTATATTTTTATAGGATTTTTAACTTGATTTTTAAATCTTCTAACATAATTTGGATTTATAGAAGCTCTCAATCATATAAGCAATGGCTCTGAACTCGACTTCAACACTTAATTTTAAATGCACAAATTATATTTTGTTTTTCCAAGTTATAAGATTTTTTTAGGTTCTGTGTATTTTTTTTTTATCCTGATCTTAATTTAAAATAACTGAGAATTCTATATGCGACAACATAGAAGCATAATTTAGTTCACCATGTGCATAAATTGACGAACTACACTTCTCGCAAATTTGTTAGGATGAGTGTGCAATTAGTTCATCCTTCATTAAGGTTCAGTTTCTATCCTGATTTTGTTGAATTTTTACACAACTTGCACTTTGTCATCTTGATTTTTTCAAGTTCATAACATATTTTTGTTGAGAAAGAATATGATTTGTTAGATTGAGCTACTAATATTTTTGAGAAGTTTCAATTTTTTTAGCTCTTTGATTTTGAATTCTTCAGGGGTCCTTTTCTTGAGAGCTTTTTTCTCGTAATTAACTTCTCTTGTAATAATCATATGATCAATGTAAACAATAAGAATTGACATTTTACTATCAGTAGAGTTCTTTATGAAGAGAGTATAATCTCTTCGATTTTGTTTGCATCCATCTCCTTACATAACATTTATAAATTTGTCAAACTAAGCTCTTGGTGATTGTTTGTCTGTATAAGACCTTTTTTAATTTGAATATTTGATTTATTTTGAAGAAGCTATTCAACCTTGGTGGTGGATTTATATAGACGTCTTCGATGTTCTCATAAAAAAAAACAATTTTTTTAATAATATTGTTGTATAAGTCAAACATAATTTGCCGCTAGAGATATCAAATTGTCAATAATGTTCATTTTTGGAGCAACAACTAAATCTTTTTTTATAGTAAATCCTTATGATTAAGTATACACTTTTACTACTAATCTTAGTTTGTACCTTTTCAAGCATTCATATGTTTTGCATTTGATTGTGAAAATTTATATGCATTCTATTATTTTTTTTTCTTTTGGTAATTTAACGATCCTCCATTTATAATTTTTTTAAGACATTCACCTCTACTTTAATGGTTTCCTTCATGTTTTATTTTCTAGTGCCTCTAATAGAATGTGGAATGAAAATAAAATTGGTGTTGATGTTTGTTAGAAATGTTTTATGAGGGAGAAAATTTATGAAGTTTTGCTATAAGTAGCACTGTTAATGATCGGAATTTGAGCTGAGCTGAGGCCAACACGAATGAATTGAGTGAGATTAAAAATCGGCTGGTGGCTTGTTATATTCGATTTTGAGCTAGCACAACTCGAAATTGAATCAACCTTTGCTCGGCTCGAAGTTGAATCAAGCTTGATGTGGCCCAAAATCAAAATGTATTGGCTCAAATTATGTTATTTGGATATGTTCCAGCTCGAAATCAACTATATATATATATATATATACAAAAATATTTTGAGCTGTCTCGAGCCAATTTGAGCCGATTTGTGTATGGCTCAAAACCGGCTCGAAAGAAATTCAATGCATGATTTCAGCTCATAGCTTGGCTTGTTTATTTCGATAAGATCTTGATCTGAGCCAAATTTTGAATCGATTTTCGAGTGATTAACGATCTTCGAGCTAAATTCACTGCTCTTAACTATGAGATAGGATATAAATAAATAATAGCGGGCTGATCATTACCTAATAACATTTCAGAGTTTTGGACTTGTTAGCGATCCTATTTGGGTTTGTTTCTTCTTGTATAGTTTTGAAGATTTGTTATTGGTACAATTTTTTTCTTTATATAAAATTGTGAGTTTCAATATGTTCATGGTGAAAAATATCATCAAANGGAGTCTTGGACTTGTTAGCGATCCTAGTTGGGTTTGTTTCTTCTTGTATAGTTTTGAAGATTTATTATTGGTACAATTTTTTTCTTTATATAAAATTGTGAGTTTCAATATGTTCATGGTGAAAAATATCATCAAAGTTATTTTCAAGTTGATCTTCTCCTCTTGAAGAGGAGTTTACATTAAAAAAGTTGAGTTTCATTAAAATATCATCTATGGAAGTGAGATTTTTCTTTTTTATTAGTGGATGATAACACTTATATCTCTTTTGTGTGACAAAATATTCGATAAATACAAATTTGAGAGCTCTCAGATTAGGTTTTCTTCTATGTCGTTTATGGATATGAACAATATCAATGCATCCAAAAATATTAATAGGGGTCTTTGAGAAGATTTTTGTTGGAAATAACTTTACCAAATAATTTAGGGAATTTTTTAATCAATTATTCTTGAGATTATTCTATTGATTAAATGGATAAATGTTAGAATATTTGCTCTTCAATATTACCTTTGTATTTGATTATAGAGGAGAGTTCTAGTCACCTCCAATAGGTGGCATTTTTTTTGTCACTTGATTTTATTGGGGAGTGTTAAGACAAGAAGATTGATGTATAAAATTATTTTTTTGAAAGCAGGGGTAGACCTAGGAAGACTTGGGCTTATTGTGTAAAAAATATCTTAATTTATTAGAACTAAGTGAAAATATGACACCAAATAGGACACAATGGAGAAAAAGGATTCATGTAGCCGATCCCACGTAGTGGGATTAAGGCTTTGTTGTTGTTGTTGTATTTGTAAAGAAGATAATGTGTGATTAACATAATCACATACAATATCAGTCTTAAAAAGCAATTGATGTGAGGATTGATTTTATTCTATATTATCACTACGAATCTAAAGTTTTAGTGCTAACATCAATTTTTTTTAATTTAATGTACTCGTGTCATTCGAGTGCAATCATCAATAAACTTAACAAAACACGTGGCTCTAGAGATATTAGAGATTTTTAGAATGAATCAAAATAAAAGGACTAGATAATATATAGTTACTTTCAAAAGAAGGAACGCAATAATGTTTAGGAATTTTGTAAGTTTCATAATGGAACTAACGATTGAATTTATAAAAAAGAGAAAGCATAAACTAAGGACTTCTAGAATAAGGATTCTCTAATCTTTAATAGTATGTCCAAATGATGCTAGTGGTATGAGAGATGAACGAGCATGACAACTAACCATGATTCTAAAAAAATGTATAACTCATTATTTTCTTTAGCCTTTTCAATTGTGTTCCCCATAGTAAGATCCTGAGAAACGCAATGATCAAGAAAAAAGATGACCTTTCAGTTATGATCTATGGTAAAATTTTGGATAGACAGAAGTTTAACAACAAAGAATTTAACATGTTATACATCATTGAGGATTAAGTTAAGAGAATTGAGATTTCTTCCTATTTTGCAACAATTGTTAAGAATTCATCTGTAAGTTTTTATTTTTATATTGTTAGAACATAGTTTATAAGTTTAAAATATATTGACAAGGTTTGTCATGTGGTTAATGTCCTCTGAATCTAGGATACATGAGTAAAAAAAACTGTTAGAGGTATTAAAAGTGTAAGAATTAGAAACTGTATTATTCTAAGCAAAAGAGCAAAATCTTGATAGGTTTTCTAAGGAATTAAGAAAATTCTTTAATTTGCCTTTTTTTTTTAAATTGTGTTCTGCTGACTCCACTATATACACACATCATTTTTTATTTTTTATTTATTTACTCCATAGGTCTTGGAGTTTCATAAAATTTTCAGCATTTATTTTTGATATGTCATTTCATTTTGCCATAATTGCATTTCAAAGAAGGCTTTTATTTTTCTTTTGGAGAAGGTTCTGTGACAGAAAATCTCTTCATGGGATTCATAAATTTTCATGATAGACATTTCGATAATAAGATCATTGGTGATCACTGTCCTTATTTCTCTTTAGCCCTCACGAGAGAGAATTCTCCATTCAAATAAGAAAGATTTTCTTTGCTTAAGATTTGGATTTGAATCTGGTCAAATTTATTATTGAGTATTGTCAGAAACTTAAAAATATTCTCTTACTCTATAAATTATTTGAGGATCCTCGCATTCTCAAATTATGATATATTGAAATCTTAGTAGCAGTTTAACTCAAATCAGCAAACCTTCACGACATTAAAGTATTCAATGATATAAATGTTATCTTATTGGATAGTGGTGAGTTTTGTCTTGATTTTAAAGATGAGTGCAACATCATTCACTTTTGGGCATATTTGTTTAATTTTATCTCAAATCTCTTTTGCGGTGGAGAGGGATATAAAATACTCATTGATTTTGGATTGCATGATATTCCAGAACCATGTCATAATTGTGGACTTAATTTCTTCCCAAAATGCAAACTCTGAGTCTTTGGTCTCCGAAGGAAGATCCATAAGGGTTTCGATTTTTCCCTTTCATTTCAGAAAGATCTTGATTTTAGAGCACTAGGTATAATTTTTTTTGTTCAAATAATGAAATGTTTGAAATCTCTAAATTTCACTGTTAGTATAATTTTCACCATTAATCATGGTCGACTCCTTTGAAGGGAAGTAAAAAAACTAGACACAAAATGGAGAATTTGAGAAGAGAAATAAATATGGAAGCGAAAACCCTAACATTAGAGAAAAAAGAACAAAAGTTGGAAGAAAAATCTTAACTCACTCTGATACCATATAAAAATAAATCAATGGAGAATACTCTCAAAAACTATTTTATTGCACTTTCATTTTTTCAGAGCAGAGGTGTATATATCTTCAAGTGGCATTAAAAATAAGAATAAGTCAAAAGAGGGGAAAAAATAAGAATGGTTCAACGATCCTATCTAGAAGCACAGGGTTTGCAATCCAAAGAGTGTAGAAAAATTGATACAACGGTGAAAGGGCTTGATCCATGTGCTTTTAAGTTTTTTGCTATGATTGGAGAGTGAGTGGGCCCCATCACATAAGAGAGAGATAGATTGAACATTTTCTGTTTTGCATTTTCTTAATCATTTATATCTATACTTTGTAAAAGAAATAGTCTTAGATTTTCTTTTCTATTGCCAAATAGCTATCATAGCCCTTAATGTTAAAGTTAATCCCATCCAAATTTTTCTTACCTCAATTTTCTTTTAAGCCTTTGTAATGAAATTGTAAATTGTAATCCTCATTTGTAGAGGAAAAAGAACGCCTTAATCTCATCTCATTGTCTCTTTTCCTATCTCCAAATAAAACTCTCACTGGTGTATTTGAAGTAATGAATATAACTCATTAAAAATAAGACTAGGGTAAGTGTCATAGTAATTTTTGATGTGTTTGAACATTTTTATAAGCGCTTCTGTAATGCTAAAATGTCCCCGTGTCCTCGACTCCATCTTCAATCGCATTGTTAATTTATTATCAAGCTCCATACACGCTTCACCTTGCATCTATAAATTGTAATGCACCAAAGATTATCTCTAGTTTTATTGTTTTAGTAAATAAAATTATCAAAGATTGTCTTATGCAATATTTTTGATTTCACTCGTGAAGGCACGTGTGCTACTAATATAAAAAATGCAATTCCTTTTATAAATAAGTTATGAAATCATAATTACTGATATTGATGTCTGTGTATGTTGCTAATTGTCTAATAATTGGTGTATGATGCCAACAATTCATAAATACTAGGGTTGGCTGTTTTTTTTGATAGTTTGGAAAACTAGGTGAATTTTCCTTTCTCTGTTTTGCAATAACTTTCCTCCAGGTTTATGGGTACGTTAGAGATTATATTAGGAAGAGCATAGATGAATAAATTTTAAATCACCACGAAAAGAATGCAATTATAAATATTTGATGCAGTGTGACATAAGGTTCAACAATTTCCTAGGGTGCGTTTGGGACAGCTTATTGACTGCGGTGGCGTTTTGAAAACTCCGACAGCTCGTTTGTTTAGGACGTTGGGAAGGTGTTATCAAAACGCCGCCCTTTTTTCTTAAGAAAGAGGGCCGCAGGATCGACCCCATGGTCCGCGTTTCTTCCCTAATTTTTACTTCGCTGCCCTCCTCTCTCTCGTGCTCGGCTCTCTCGCGTCGCTTCTTTNAGATGAATAAATTTTAAATCACCACGAAAAGAATGCAATCATAAATATTTGATGCAGTGTGACATAAGGTTCAACAATTTCTTAGGGTGCGTTTGGGACAGCTTATTGACTGCGGTGGCGTTTTGAAAACTCCGACAGCTCGTTTGTTTAGGGCATTGGGAAGGTGTTATCAAAACGCCGCCCTTTTTTCTTAAGAAACAGGGCCGCGGGATCGACCCCATGGTTCGCGTTTCTTCCCTAATTTTTACTTCGCTGCCCTCCTCTCTCTCGTGCTCGGCTCTCTCGCGTCGCTTCTTTCTGGCGTCTCATCTTGCCTCGCGATCCCTTCTCTCTCGCGAGATAAAATCGCGAACATAGCTAGCTGGGAAGGTAACGAAAGATCGCAGCTTACAAAGACCACCGAAACTCCCATCTTCCTCATCCTTCTGCTCCGCTCCGACCACAGACCACTGAAACTCCCCTATCTCGGTTACAGTTCTGAAGAACAACGGACGGGGGTGGAAGAAAACCGAAAAATGACGAGCATATGAAGGCTTTTATCTCCTATAAATGCTTCTGCATTCTTCGATTTCTCTCCCTTCTTCCCCCTTTTCTATTTTCNGAGACCACCGAAACTCCCCTATCTCGGTTACAGTTCTGAAGAACAACGGACGGGGGTGGAAGAAAACCGAAGAATGACGAGCATACGAAGGCTTTTATCTCCTATAAATGCTTCTGCATTCTTCGATTTCTCTCCCTTCTTCCCCCTTTTCTATTTTCAGAAATCTCTATAAGTTTATTCCAGTCGACTCATCATTATCTCACTCTCCCTCATAATTTTCTTTTTTTTTTAATTGTTTAGATTTTTTAATCAGTGCAAATCATGTGAATTACGGGCCTTCCATCTTTTCTTGAAGCTTAATATGCCCTTGCTGTGATGTCCCTTCGGTTCTTGAATCGAACTATAATTTTGGGAACCCTATCTGGATATAATTCTCTCGTTGATTTGGGTTGCGATGTTGCTTCTTTAGATTTTTTTTCCATTAGTTGCTGTAGCTGAAAAGTTTATGATTACTTCAAGCAATNTTCCCTCATAATTTTCTTTTTTTTTAATTGTTTAGATTTTTTAATCAGTGCAAATCATGTGAATTACGGGCCTTCCAATCTTTTCTTGAAGCTGAATATGCCCTTGCTGTGATGTCCCTTCGGTTCTTGAATCGAACTATAATTTTGGGAACCCTATTTGGATATAATTCTCTCATTGATTTGGGCGGCGATGTTGCTTCTTTAGATTTTTTTTCCATTAGTTGCTGTAGCTGAAAAGTTTATGATTACTTCAAGCAATGTTCTGTGGGAATCGTTATTGTTGGGTTTGATAGCTTTGATTTAGGAGCATCAAGAGGCACTGTATGTATTTCAAATTTATACATGCTTAGAATAATATTGAGATTGTGGCTATTTATTTTATTTGTATTTAGGTGATTCTAAGTAGAAAGAGAAACTTATGCAATTATTTCTTAGCAATCTTGATTTGATTATCAACATTGCTTGAAACCTAAGGCAGACGATGATGATTTTATATCCAAATCTCCATTTGTTTTGTAAATTATGTTTTTTTTTTAATTCTTAAAATTAATCCTATGAATTTCAGGGCAACTTTGGGTTCATAAAATCAAATTTAAATACTTTTGAAGATTATTTTAGAACCATCTGAATTCTGATTTAAACAATTATTTTCAAAAGTATTTAAATTTTCAGAGCGGGATAGAGTTTTTTATGAGAATGCTACTTAGCAATTTTTTTGTAACTTTTGTAAACCTTTGTTTTTTTAATGCAAAACACACACCTTCAAGAATTGGGCAAACTAGGCATGTTTGAGTCATTTCGTTTCTCAATTAGCTGGCTGAGATATTCCCTCAATTTTTTTCAGGTGTTTGACTTTCGTTAATATTCTAGTTTAAACAACACACTGCGTCTGCCAGAATGGTCTTTTATCCACAAAAAAAAAAAAAAAAACTACAAATCAGCTGTTTTCCAAACACACAAACCAAATAACTAAACATATTATCTAGAATAGAGACAGAATGATCATTTATTCAGAATCAACTGTTTTCGAAACGCACAAACCAAACAACTAGCTAACTTATCAGGATAAGCTGCTTATCAAAAAATTATCAGGAGAAACTATTTATCTGGATAAACTGTANGCACAAATGAATTGAGTGAGACTAAAAATCGGCTGGTGGCTTGTTATATTCGATTTTGAGCTAGCACAGCTCGAAATTGAATCAACCTTTGCTCGGCTCGAAGTTGAATCAAGCTTGATTTGGCCCAAAATCAAAATGTATTGGCTCAAATTATGTTATTTGGATATGTTCTAGCTCGAAATCAACTATATATATATATATATATACAAAAATATTTTGAGCTGTCTCGAGCCAATTTGAGCCGATTTGTGTATGGCTCAAAACCGGCTCGAAAGAAATTCAATGCATGATTTCAGCTCATAGCTTGGCTTGTTTATTTCGATAAGATCTTGATCTGAGCCAAATTTTGAATCGATTTTCGAGTGATTAACGATCTTCGAGCTAAATTCACTGCTCTTAACTATGAGATAGGATATAAATAAATAATAGCGGGCTGATCATTACCTAATAACATTTC
>JXCR01022124.1:0-14972 GCA_002079205.1 Phalaenopsis hybrid cultivar
AATGGTGAGGGTTCCTTTTCTAGTTTTCTAGGAATAGTCAACAGGAAAATCCTATGGCTAGACCCTAGGCTACTAAAAAGGAAGAACTAAACCTCAACTAAAAGTGAGGTCAACAACGGTATAAGGGATTATTTTCGATGACTCATACACGACTAACGATCTATCGATTCTTAATTCTATTACCGATGACATTTTCCCTCACTTATTATTAAAACATGTTATTTAAACCCCTATCAGATTGTGGGTTCAAAAATAACCAACGATATGTAGTCGTCGGTTAATATTTGAATATAATTTAACTTGCAGCTTATTGCTTCGATAAAAATAAAAAAAATTAGAAAAAAGTTGTTGATAATTGACGATATTTTGTAATTATGACGTAGAAAATAATCGAAACATCAACCATCACCGGACCATCAATAATTTACATTATTACCAACGAATAAAATCATCACTAATTAAAAAAGGTGTTGGTTAGCACCCCACAAAATGACAGGTTCGTATATAACTGACACAATATGCTCGTCAGTTAATATTTGATTTAAAACATAAAGGATAATGTGCCAGTAATAATTAAAGCTGTCAAAAAAAATAACTCTTTATAAGCAACAACATGTCATGTTGTTATGTTGTCACAAATTAAGTTGATCTTAATTTGTCGCTACACCGTCGGCAAATGAAATATTTTTGCGATGCAAACTTAGGTCATAAGTTTTAGCACATTTTCTTGTAGTATATTATGATGACTATAAAAATATATATTCTTTCACCAAGGATGGCATGCATATAATACTTTAACCTTGGAACAAGTCATAGGTTATGGAACTTACTATAAAATTTGCCAATATAGTGTCATGCTTTATTTTTTTATAGATTTTGGGAGAAGTACTAGTAGGATTAGCAATAGTGGTCCTAAAAGACAGTGAGTTTGAAGAGCCAATATCAAATTATACAAAGCTCTTATTGAAAGATTTTCAATCCTTACTAATAATCTATTACCTAGGTCATCACCACAGAGAGAGATCTAATATGCTATAAATTTTATCTTAGGATTATTTCTCCTAAATTGGCCTATCTACCAAATCTTACTGAGTAAAAAGAGTTATAGAAGTAGGTTATAGGCTTGATAGTTACAAACTTGGTTTATGAGAGTATTATAATATATATATTTTTTCATATCTGATCGTGCCAAAGAAGAATGGATCTTGATGCATACTAATTGATAAAAAAAAAAGTTATGAACAAAATCACCACCAAGTTTTGGTTCCTTGATTGAATGATCTGTTTAAGCAAATCCATGGAGCTAGTATCTTCTTCGGGACAATATTGTATATTGGTTACCACTTGATCAACTTGAAATCAAGAGATGAGTAAAATATGATATTTAAGACAGGATAAACTATGAGTGGATACTCATGTCATTTGGTTTGACCATGCTCCTAATATTTTCATTCGGTTGATGAACTAATTTTTATAAGAATGCATCAAAGAATTTATAGTTGTATATTTTGATGATATCTTGGTGTATATCCATACTAAAGAGGATCACTGAGAACACTTATGAATAGTCACCTAAAAAAGTCTCTCTGTATGACTACTCAAACTTATTTTTCTGTGATATGATGTATCAAAAAAAGGTATTAAGATGAATCCATCTAAGATTAAGGCTATCATGAACTGGTTTAGTTTGTAGTCATTTATTTAAATAAGCCAACATTACATATTAATTTTTTTGTAGGATATTTATCAAGGATTCTAACTTTATAATGGCTAATGGAACTTCAAAAGTTAAATGAATATTTTTTGACAGATGAAGCAGAGGATTATTATATGCATTATATAGTGAGTTTCTTGGGCCCATGCACTAGTTTTCTTGGATTTTATTTAGATATTTAAGATAGAGGATGATGCCTCTAATTTTTGCATTGGAGTTATGTTACGTAAAGGTGGACATCCCGCCACTTCTTTTAATAAGAAATTGAATGATCAAGGAAATAATATGTCACTGTGATAAGTTATTTAATGTTATAATAATAGCTCGCAATTAATGGAGTCATTATTCGGTAGTTAATGAGTTATTTCTTTATACAAATCATGATGCCTTAAGCTCCAAGATAGTCGGAGTAAACTACAAGATAGACATACCTCATGGGTGATGTTTCTTTATTCATTCTATTTTGTGCTCAAGCATATAGATAAAAATTCATTAAGAAACTTGATGCAATAAATCATCAACATCTATTGTTCACTACCATGTAATCAAATGTAATGGGGATCGAACTATGGAGGGATGCATATGCCAATAATAGGATTGTTTTAGAGATTTAAGTACATTATTAAGATACATAGTTTGAGTAAATCTATGGATTGGATGACTATTGTTCTATCCAAATAAAATGTGCATTCATAGGAGTTCAAAAAAAAAAAATTTATTTGCAGGAGTGTCATAATGGTGGAATGATAGAGCATTTTAATAGGGACAACTCTCTTTTTTTAATTAAAGGAATTTTTTGGTTATTTGAATTCAACATGTCAGACTGTAGGGTTTATCACTTGGTTAATACCAGAGTGCAAAATATAGGTAAACACACTCTCATTCCTATTATAGCCATATATTGTGGGAGTAGGTGGGGTATTTCACAAATTGATCAAAAAGAATTTAGTTATCCTGGTAGTCGATCACTTCTTAAAGAAGAAGAATGATATAGCCTACCACAAGATAATTAATGCTTCACATAATGTAGTTTTATAATTTAAAGAGATATTGAGCCTTCATGGTGTTCCCCAAATCAACTCTTTAGATAGGAATGTGAAGTTTCTGAGTTGTTATTTGAAAACTTTATAGAGTAATCTAGTTATAAAGCACTAGCACAAATGGACAAATAGAAGTCATGAATCACAATTATTGTAATCTTCTCAGGCATTTTTTGGAAAAGAATACTAAGTAATAAGACTTGATTCTTTTATGTGTTGATGTCTCTACAATAGTTTCATTAGTCATTCCATAAGTCACAGTTCTTTTGAGACTATACACAGGCAAAATCCTAACCATTGGCCTTAATACTTGTACATCCAACTATTAGACATAGTATTGATGCAAATGTAAGGGGTAGAGATATTAAAACTTAATAGATGTAGTTGAGGAAGGAAATTATCAAATAGAATATTAAGTACCAATAGTAAGCTAGCAAATCTAAGAAAACTATGATCTTCAAAGAAGGTGGCATAGTAATGATCAAATTAAAAAAAAATAGAGATTTTCTACATATTCATTTGAAAACCTTAAGCCCAAGGTTGATGGTCTATTATTCATATGGTTACTGATAATACTTATATGAGTGAATCATTGAGATACTATATTATTTCTACTACTTTGAATGTCATTTACTTATTATAGTATTATAATGATTTCTAAACTTTTTGTATGTGTTTAGAGATGGATTTGTATTCTTTATATTTACTCTACATATAAAAATATTGTGTATGATTGTATTGGGTGATTTATTTAGATTGGTTATTATGTTTACTATAATTTTATTGATTATGGATGTCTCTATGTATTCGTCTACACTAATCTGAGATGTTATAGATATAGTCGTAATGTATTTAATTTTAGATTGTGGGTGCATAAAATCAATTTTGTTAGGGATTTTATTATTTTTAAATTTTTGATAGAATTTTCAACAAATTACTGGCCCAAATTTTAATCGATAATGGTAGACTGATGAATTTTGTAGCTGGATTATAAGTAATAGGTTCGTCGGTCATGAATACAATAGATATTTTTACCAGAAAAAATATCAGCTGATAACTCTTGAAGTTAGGGTGGTGTAAAAGCCATTTAACTTTGGTTTATTACACCACTGCTTATTAAACCAAAAAATGTAATGGTTGATGTTATACCATAGTTATGTCAAATGCTTAATGACATAGCATATTCAATTAGGAAAGCTCTTCCGCCAGCAAAAATTCAGGTGACTATTATCTGCCATAATTTTGTCAGATAATCGAATTGCAAATGGAAAGACTACTTACTTTTGATTTGTCTGCTAGTAGTGTTTAAATTTTATGTAGAGTTAGAGGCTTTAAGAGAAGAATGCAAAGAGCTTCTCATATACCAGGAGAGTGATGCAATTATGTTACTTCTTCCGAGGCAAGGTGGGATTCAAATAAAGAGCATGATTTGTGCCCCATAGAATAGTGTAACATAACTTTTCTTGCTTAATAGGCATCGCCAACCCTTGTAGACCTCTATTTGGTTTTATTTGAACTTTTAATATCAATATGTAATGTTAAAACTAGTTGAACAAGTTTTGATTTGGTTTTATGCATTTTGAGAGTTCCTCTTTGAATTCTCTTCTTTAGGAGGGTTTTATCATTGCCCTTATAAGTGATGTGTTTCTATATTGTTAGGTACAAATGGTGAATTTTTTTCTATATTGTTTCTCTTTAACATCCAAATTCCACCCTTCCTTACACGCTTGACTGACATTGATAACAGTTGTCCTTCATTGTTCCCTTTCTATTTTTAATCAAACTTGATCATATGAGTCTTTCTCTTTTTTCACAGCATTCTTTGACCTCGATACCAGCAAACACCAGCTTCAGAAAATCCCAAATCACTTTTACTCTCTTTTACCCCTTCATTTGTCTCCTGATTAACAAAACTAACTTATTAGTTCCTTTGAACCAATTTAGTCAGTTCAATATTTTTTCTGTTAATAACCTTCTTTTACAATCTCCAATCCTTTTAAATATTTTCTCCTCAAATTTAAATAATTGAAATGAGAATTTTCATACCTTGATTAAAAAGATGTGGAAATCATTCTTCCATTTTTTATTCTTTGTCCCAAGTTGCATCTCTCAGAGACCCATTATTTCATAGAGTTTATACAAATAAAATTCCTATGTTAATAAGTTATTTAATGTCATATTTCACTATCCTCTCAAGCCCCTTTATATAAATATGATCAGGACGTTGTATATTAATTGAATATGAAATAAGTCAATTTGATTTGTGAATAATTATTATATTTCCAAATGGTAGAGATATGAAATGCATCACGTACTCCATGCAAGTGTACAAGTAAAGCAAACTTATAAGCTACCTTTCCAACCTTTTCAACAATTTTATAAATCCCCACATATCATGAACTCCATGTTTCAATTTTTTTTTTTTTATATTGTTACACATCTTTCATTAGACTGAACTTGAAAACATGAATTTCCCAACATCAAATTTCACTATTTTCTTATTAGTATTATAATATTTTCAATGTGATCCTTGAACAACCTTTAATTTACCTTTCATTAATTATTTTTTTTATAGTGTTATATACTAAATCAACACTTATCATTTTCCTTTCTCCTAATTTAGCCAAATAAAGATCTTTTTATGGAGCCATTTCAATACTTACCAAAAAAAAAAATGTCTTTTGATGTAAATTCTATCAAGATATATAAAAGTTACATCCTCCATCAAAATCAATGATAGTAAACAGAGTAAATCCTTTAAAATTTGAATTTGCCTTATTTGATTGACCATTTTTTTTTTATTTGTGAAAGTACTACATATTAATTGTATGCATTAGGTCTTATAATTTTTGTTCCATAGCCAAAAAATAAATCTATCACCTATAGCTAAGACTGTAAACTTTAGTTATCAGTGCAATCATGCAAACTCACCCACATATAATTTTACTAATTTCTCAGCATATTTTATTTATCTATTAGGCAAGATATGCTTTGTCGTACTATCTATAAAGACATATATAACATCAAGTATTTTTTTATATCGGCAACCAATCATAAAAAAAAATATTTTTTATCATATTTTAACTCTATTAGTGACAATTGTTGTAACCATTTATCTTATATTTAATGTTCAACGTTAACTAACATGTAGATACCTTAATTAAATCATAATATTTTATAAGTTATTGCCAACATTTTTATCTCATATTCAATTTTTTTTAGTAAAAATTTATTTCATACTTGAGTGATCGATATAGGTTTTATAGTTGACTTCATATAAATATTGTCTTTATATTTTGAGAGCAAAAACTATTATTGCTAACTTTAGATCATGAGTGGGAGAGTTTCTTTCATGAATCCTTTATTGTCTTTAGTGATAATTAGCAACTTGTCTCTACATTGCATTAAAATACAACACCATCATCTCAGTGATGCATCTTTGACACTGTTTTGTACATGAGTGAATGATTAATACTAGATTAATCATTGAACATGACTTCATTCTCTGGAAAGCCTCCACATAATAATTATTCATCTTAGATTTTATTATTTTCATCATGATAGTATCATAACATTTTACAAAAATCCTTACATAAGTGTCATATAATATCTTATAGAAATCAAAAAACTTCTTGCTTTTGTATCTATAGTTAGCCTTGGTGTCGACGCCTTTTTCTGGATTTTGCTCATGTCCTTGCCCTTTCTGTTGTTTGTTGGGGTGCTGCCAACTCATCTACCATTGTATATCCCTTCTTCAAGTAAACCTTCTTCTGGATTGTATGATTTCGAGGAGAGAGAAATCAGAAGTCAAGAATATATGACGATGAAGACAAACAAGAAAAAATGTGTGGATTCATGAGGTGAACTTCCCGTAGATGACTTCCGCAGCGTACGCTCGAAAGGAGATCAGATTGAAATGCCTTAGAAGCGTGTCCATAAAGAGGGCCTTACAAAAGTAACCCATAACTAGAGATTCAGATTTTTATATATGTTATGGGGTCTTCTCCTTCCTACAAGGGCAATCCCGTATAATTATTTACATCTTAAGTGACCAAAATCACTTAAGAAAACTCTCGATTAAGATTCTATTTTCATGCTCAGGAGGTTGAGTTTGTCGTCCTCACATAAGGGTTTAAATATTTTACCCAAATATTTTATTAAGACTTATTATGCATGACATATGATCATGTAGGAGCTTAAAAGTGAATTGAAACCAAACCCTATGATAGATTGGGAAATCGTTGAGGTTCTCCTCAGGATCCGTGACCGGAAAGTGGTACACCTCGACAATGTAGGGCATGATGAAATGAATTTAACATTTTTGTATTCTCAAAGAAAGACTTGCTTTACAAATAAAAAAGAAAATGTAAATCTTACTCCACCATGAATAATTCACTAATACAACTGTAAGAAAAATAAGAAATTGGCTGAATTAAATTGAAATGATAACATGGAACAACTATCTAGACCCAACAAGAAAAAATATAATAGCTAAATAAAATACTGAGGAAATCTACCAAAATGGGGAAACTAAAACTTAAAAGCTTGCTTCAGTGGAGACAACCCTACTAGTGACTGAATAGAACATGTTATGCAAAATATCAAAAAATGAGTTTGACAAACAAATTAGTAAATAACGAGTTTCTATTAAAACATAAGCAATAAGGGAAATGAGACATACAATATGAAAAACAAATAAAGACTATCACTACGTGCACATATATAATAAAGACAATAATAAAATTGTCAACATAAAATATGCATAATATGAGAAAACGTTCAAAATTTTACAAGATAGTTTCTTATAATTTAACTTTCATTTATATTTATATATTAGTTGGTTTTAACAGGCGTCGTGAAACTAGGAATATAAATATTACCCCATGGAAATCCGATGATTTCTTGTATAGTCGTCGCTATGTGGGTTCGTCGGCCGGCTAGCCAAAATCCAAAAGTGTTTTACCAACCTACATATCATCACACATAAGCATGTTAAAATGTTTCCACGGGTATAATATGTAACAATTGTTTAATTTTATTTAGACTTGTGATATTATAGATGCAATTTCATATAAGTGCAAAAAATGAAAAAAAAAATCATAATTGTAGAATTAATTCAACTATGCTGGAAACTTTCCAGTAATAAGTTAAGACGTATAGTGATTTCATCATAAACAATAATTAAAGCCCATAACAAGTATAAAATTGAAATAATAAAGGCATGACTAGCAATCATATAGAATGACTATGAATGTACTACAATTGATAAGCATTAACACCCCTAAATAGGAAAGATAAGTTTATTTTTCAATTAAAAATAGTTACTTACCTCGAGATGGTAATCAAGACACTTATAGAAAATTTATGGTTTGAATAGCAATCCTACACCATTTAGAAAGTCAAATATAAATAATTAAGCCATTTAATTATTCAATCAATTAGGTGCATCCTAATAGATATATCAAGACAAAACATATGTAGGTATTATAACTTATTATTATTATATTTTTAAGAAGAGAAAAAAATTGTGAGGTTAATTAAATTTAATTAATATAATTGAAACAATATTTTATTTTAATGTTGACATTATATTTATCTGAATAAACTTTTGGAGAATTTACATGTGTAACACCCAAACAGAAAAACATGAAGCATATAGCTTAGATCTTGTGTTTCTTCTAGTTTGCCCTAAATCCCAATTCAGTAAATCCCATGAGGAGATAGATTTACCAGTTTTAGGGTTACCTTGCTCGATGGTTTCATGTAGGTGCGAATGGAAGGAGAATGAAGTCCATACACGCTGTCGGAATCCCGTCATTACCTTTCTGGCTAGATCCACTCACGTTTGTATCGCAAGGTTCGATCAATAAGAAGACAAGTTGTACGAAATTGGGAGAGAGGGATGAGGGGAGATCGGGAGAAGAGGGAGAGCAAATGGGATGAGTAGGGCTGTGAATTTAGCTCGAAGATCGTTAATCGCACAATGATTGATTTGAATTTTGGCTTAGGTTAAGATTGAATCGAAATAAATGAGCAAGTTGCGAGTCAAAAATTTCGATCGAATTTTTTTCGAGCCAATTTTGAGTTGACCCTAGTTCAGCCTGAAATTGGATTGTTAACAACATATGATTGTGAAAAAATAATCAATATCATAAGATTGCATTATTGACTTTTTAAGTTTTAGTGAGTCTTACCATCTTTTGATAGTGCTCTATGTGGGTGATCGAGACTCTACCGTGGAGTGTGGCACCCATGCCCCCCGCAATCTCATGTTCTGCTGGTTAGTTCTTCTATTTCTCTGATAAGAAAAAGAGACCCGGCCAGGCAGTGGTCACTTGAGCACAAATATCCTCCCTAACCCAGATGGGCCACTCTCCCTTCCTATGAGCTTTTGTGTGCATATCACGAAGCTGATGCCTGCCACAAACTTAAAAAATATGGCAAATTTGTCGGGGATGCTTGGAAAGCTAGGGGAAGGGTCTCTATAAATTAAAATTTTTGAAATATTTATTAATATTACACAATAGCTTGAAATTAGTATTCTAATTCAAATAAAATGAACCTACCTCAAACTCTTAAACTATATGGAGCAAGTCACTGATGGGGTTTTCTTCCATGAGAGATACAGAGTATCGTACTTACTCATAATGAACTCCATGATGTGTGTCATAGGTGTCCTGGAGAGAAAGAACCTGAAATAGAAATGTTAGTTACACAAAATATCAAAAATATCATTGAACTTGTTATAATTTAAAATGTAACTTATGAGTCTCCCTCTGGCTCAATGTGTACCCATCTAGAGGCATCCTATCTCAAAGTAGTTGGAATAGAGGAGCCTAGATCATTGGAGGGGCGTGCTAGTGTCTAAGAGGGAGGTGGTAGTTGAGTGGGAGAAAAAGGTGAAAGGGGTTGTAGCGGAAGGAGTAGGTGGATGGAAAAATGTAGTGGGTCTGATATGAGCGGTGATGGAAGATGTGGCACAGGCTGTAGTAATGGTACTACAACTAATCAAACCGCACCATTCTTATGTTCTACATACGTAAATCCTAAATTTTAATTTTTACATACATTCTACACAACTCACATGTATTACATATCTTGCACCTAAACTTCAACTTTTTTCATACTCTCCCTAAGGGGTTGCTTGGTTGTAGATAAGATTTAGTTTAAGTAGGATTTTGTAAATCTTGTAAATCCGAATTTATGAAATCTTGATAGGATTAAATCCTGAAAATTGTTTGGTATGTTAATAAGTAAATCCTAATAAATCTATAGAAACAGTTTGACAACTTTAGTGAAATTTAATAGGATTTATCTTCCCTCATGCTTTAGCTTCCTTAAATCTCGTAAATCCTTCTTCCAACCTGATTTACTAAATCCTAGATTTAAGGCAAAACGGAGGAAAAATAGGATTTAAGAACTTATAGGATTTACAAATCCCTTTTTTGTCGTTTGGCGGGATTTAACATAAATCATGTATAAATCCCACTTAAAAACCGAATACGATAAAGCCCCTAAACCTTATACATTACATATCTAACAAACAAACTTTCATTTTTTTTCCAAAAATACCACAATTCCTATGTATTACATGTCCAACAACTAAGCTTCAATATTTACATACAAACCACTAAACATTTCTTAAGTATTACATATCTAACACCCAATCTTCATTCTTTAAGCACAAAAAGGGAAAAAAAAAAAGACAACATTTGGTCCTAAAAAATAACTAATGGGAATATCGAAAAATGAGAGGAGAAGCTTACCTAAGCTTGGAGTGGAAGAGGAATTGCTAGAGATGCAACTCCGTCGGAAAATGCCTGTGGACACTCGGTGGTGGAGAAATTGCATCGTGAGAGCACCTATCAAACAGTGAAGAGGGTGGGAATGAGGCTGGGGCGCGCAGGATTAAATTTTTAGGGCACCTACGTCGGAGTTACGTCATACTATTCCGACGTAAATAAATTAGTAGTAAATATTACAACGGTTGATTCGACCCTATTAAGCGAAATTTTTCGTTGACAACTTGATGATGCTAAGATCAACACAAAATATTTGATGTAACTTATCGGCGATGCTAAAGTTGATGCAAATATTTCGAAATTATTCGACGCACAAACTATCTCTGACTATTTACGAAGCTAAACAAACTTAAATCCGATGCGAAAAGCTGCGTCGAAAAATGTTTGACACTAAGTTTGGGGCAGCTGTAACTTATCCAACTTATGCTGATAAGCAGCTTATCCTGATAATCTGCTGATGACCAGCTGATCTGGATAAGCTGACTGATTGTTTTGTTTGTGTGTTTGGAAAACAGCTGATTCTGGATAAATGACCAATCTGTCTCTATTTTGGATAAGTTGTTTAACTGTTTGGTTTACGCGTTTTGTAAATAGCTTATTTGCAGATTTTTTAAGTTAAATGAAAAAACTGGCACACAAAAATTGTAATGTCTACCCCTCAGCTATTTTAGAACCAATTAATCTGATACTAATTAGCTTATTTCCTGTAGTGTACAGTTTATATCTAACTCATACATTTAAATCAAGTTCCACACAATAATATTTTCAATAGAAAACTTTAAAACAATCTACTACCATTTTCTTGTCACCTATTTTTATTTGCTTCTTTTTTCTCTGTATATATTCTCACTTCTCTTAGCCATTCAATTTATTGGAGTATTTCTTGTAAGAAAAAACTTTAAACTACAAATTGAGCTATACAATAACTTAGTAAATAATTTTATATCTATAATGTATCAATCATTTTTGCATATGCTTCAGCATGTTCTTTTTTTCTGTCTATATCCTCATTTAGCCGTTCATTTTATTAGAGAGTTTTTCCTGCAACAAGAAATTTAAACAAAAAGTTAAGGTATAGAATAAATTAGTTTAAACATTCAATTTGGATGTACTATGTGAAAACTTTTTAAATATCCAATTAATTTTATTAATCATTATTATGGTCTGAATATATTCAATATGATCTTATTAAATAATAAGAAAATAATGTGCATAAATTTAAAGGAGCTATAATTTATATAAAATTTCAAACTTTTGAAGATTCAACCTTTTGAAGATTCGACTTATATGTGACGGACAAAATTAGAGAAAGTCGACTTAGATGGTTTGGTCACATTAAGCGTAGACCATCTGATGATCCGATTAGGAGAGTAGATGTTTTAGATTCGACTTATATTAAGAAAGGCAAAGGTAGACCTAGGAAGATGGGCTTATTGTATAAAAAATGATCTAAATTTATTAGAACTAAATGAAAATATGACACTAAATAGGATGCAATGGAGAAAAATGATTCATATGACCGACCCCACTTAATGGGATTAAGTCTTTTCAAGATTCTCATTGTTTCTTTACATTTATCTTCTTACTATTCTATTTATTATCTATAAATAAAAAATATAATATTATATGAAATTTCTTAGTTCTTATTATATTTAAGTCACTATATATGCAATTTCATAAGTTTTGTAAACATCCATTTGACATACGTACAGGTCTCATGTGCAATAACATTGTTGCTTATTGAAATGATATTATAAGTACTATTATGTTGCCTTGAAGGACACATTTGTAGACTTTAATGTTAACCAAATCCTATAGAAGAGGTTTTATTAAAAATTAATTGTGTATTTATTTCAGAATAAAAACATTATATACGGCTCTTCACAGCTTTCTGGAATCACATGATCTCTAATGCAAGGGAATATTTTATTTCATTAAATTCTAAGACATACTATAATTTTTATTTTAAATGCAAGTAAACTTTCGCCACCTATTAATTAATGAAGCACTCCTTCAAGAATATACCACATATTAAATGTTATAGCTGAATATAACAAAATTGAGGTTTCTAATGTGATTTCCATTGATTTGATTTGGTGAATGCAGCAATACTATCAACAGGAATCAGCGAAAATGCGCCACCAAATTCAGCTTTTGCAAAATTCAAACAGGTAAAGTTGGGTTTAAAAAACCTGACCTGATTCTTACATACTTAATGCTGTCTGCAATAACAAAATAGACTTGTAAAATAATAAAATATTGTGACATGTTGTTTCAGGCATTTAATGGGGGATGGTTTGAGTTCTCTTAATTTAAAGGAGTTGAAGCAACTTGAAAACCGACTTGAAAGAGGCATCACAAGGGTCAGATCAAAGAAGGTAAGAACATCAAAGGCGAATGGATACTCTGTTATATAATTGCAGTAAAACACTTAAGAAATATCACTAATACATCTTTGCCAAAACAATAGAACTTTAAGTCACAACAAAACTTTCAGGATTTGGATTGATTTAATTTTTATATATTGTTTCTTTCATTTCAAAAAATACATTGGATTCATATAACTTTTATATAATTTATTTTTTTTTAATAAATATTTTAACTTGTTTGCAAAAACATTTGAAACATGTACAAGATGTTTTGAATGTTTTTAAAACACTACTTCAATCAAATATATTTTTGTTCAAATCAAAACATAAATTAAATTAACTAAAAATGAAAAATAAAACAGAATTTAAAGTAATCCCAAAAGGGCCACTCTTAGAGACTAGACAAATAGAGAAAAATGTTGACTCCTTTGTTCGCTAATTTATTGTCTCTGTTCAACTTTGAGACAACACTAATATATAATTCCATTATCTTCTTGTCAGCATGAGCTGCTCTTTGCAGAAATTGAGTACATGCAGAAACGAGTAAGACCTTATGCTATATCTACTAAGATTTAGATCTTGGTCACAATATACGATAACTAAACTTGTGAGAGCCATTATCTTTTTTGTAAATGCAGGAAGTGGAACTTCAAAATGACAATATGTACCTCAGGGCCAAGGTAATTAATCTAATGAAATGTTCAGTTGAAGATCTATAAATCTGGTATTATTTTCTACAGCTTCATTCGAAATAATGATTTCATGAAAAGATTTTGGAAGCAATTTTCACTTTGAAAGAACACTTTATCTAATCATTCTTGAAACTTTTCAATACGAATCATGTTTATTGTTGTATGATTTAATTTTTTGTTGCCACATGAATGAGGTTTGGTGGAGGTAGTCCTCAACCGTTATCTCTAGTCACCTCCACACATCTCTTGTACCGCCAAAGGATTTTTTATGACATTTCTATTGATGCAAGTCATTCTTCAAAATAAACAAGAAAATGTAATAGAAAAATGAAAATGAGAAAAGATTAATAGATGTAAGGAAATGAGAATTCGAATGATTGCTTACATTGTTAGAACTTGTAAACAATATAATTAATAAGGGATTTCCCTCAGATTTTTTGCCTTAAGAGCCATTAAACCCTTAGACTTTCTTTGAAACCCAAACTCTAACCAACTACCTTCATCAAGAAGTCATCCCTACATCCTGCACTAAACCCTCGGCTTTCAGAAAATCTCAGATCCAAAATCTTCACCTTCACCGGATCCCTAAAGTGAAAAGATTTATCATGCCCACAAGGAGAAATCCTCAAAGGGGGTGTTCAAGACCTTATCATGGAAGAAATGGACAGAAAAATCATCGAACTACAATAAAGTGATGAAGTAATCAGCAGGATGGAAAAACTGATAATCTACCACTTAGCTCGAAAATATATGATTGTATTCCTTACAATGATGCTCCTGAATTTTCCGTGTTGCAGTACACGTACATATATGCTGTATTTGTAGTAGCTGCTATGAGAATGCCTGATGGTTATGGGCGACTGGTGTGTTTGTTATGTCAAGATAGTGGAGACCTAACTGCCATGTGGAGGTTACAACGAAATGTAATTTGTCACGCTTCCTCAAACTCAGGAATCCATGGAATGAATTCTGAGTTCGTTACTCCTTTTGAAGAACCTTGAACTGGAGAGACTTTTAGTGAAAATGTCAGCTAGCTGCTCCTCCATTGTAATGTGTCTGATTTGAAGAGTTTTTGTGGATATGGAATCCATAATGAAGTGGAATTCTGTGTTTATGTGTTAGTGTGTCATTTGAATACTGGATTGTTGGCGAATGCAAAGGTGGATGCGTTGTGTCGAGAAAGAGCATAGGTTAGTCTATTAAGAGCCCTAGGTCTTGAAGTAGCCTTCGAAGACATATGAGTTCCATGGTGGCTGCTGCAAGAGCTATCTATTTGGCTTCAGAAGATGATCGTGTTGGAATGGAAAAGCTTTTAGGAAATGACAAAGGCTAAAAACACAACTTATGGAAGAAGC
>JXCR01022142.1:0-18285 GCA_002079205.1 Phalaenopsis hybrid cultivar
ATATATATATATATATATTAAACATACATACATTTCCCTTCATCTGAATCATTGGTCGGGGTCTTTGGTGTAAGTCACTCTGGTCAGGGTTTCTATCCCTGTGTAGAATCGAATTACACACTTGTCTGGAAGGTGGTCCGCTCTTCGGTTAGACTATGGGGTTGATCAACGATCAACCTTTCGAATGCTCTTGAAAGGGTTGAAATTTAAACCCTCTGACCCTAGAGTCTTACGTCAAAGCCGCTACCAATGAGCTAGGGCTCTCGTGCATGCACACCCACACACAGATATATATGTATCGCGTACTCGGGTCAGTTGATCCAACTTCTGCTTGTCAGTTGTAAGTCTCCTCTGGTCTGGGGTTGGATTCCCTCGAATGTAGGGTGTGGTACTCGAATTCTTAGGGGCATGAGGGATGGTCGAGGCCCGTATAATAGCCACCTTTTAATGCATAAGTACTATATCTCAATTTTTGAAAAGAACAAAAGTGATATTTTGAATATGATACGAAGGATTTCGGTGGTCTACATATAAAAATTAAGGTGTTTGATATGTAATCATATAGAAATTGGGAGGTATGTTGGTAAATGCCCCTTGTATACAAATAAAAGAGGGATCTGACGCACCCTAAATTCATGTGTTTTCATCATTAATTATTTTTTTTTTTTTTGAAAATGCTAATTATCATCATAACAACAGTCAGTTATTAATTAATCTAATAAGTTCCTGATTTCTCGGGCATATATAAATGCTAATTATTTATTGATAATTCATCATTAATTATTAATTAAATTGCTTAGAACAAGCAAACATAATTAAAATTATTTCAACTTTTATTTTGTTTTGGAGCTAATATATATTTATCATTTTAGCCAAAACAAATGATTTGGTAGCTTATAAATTCGACCGAACAGACCAAAAATTAAAATCATTCGCTGCGAAGTATTAAAGTTGGGATATTCACTTAGGCACTTAGGGTTACGAAGTTCTTATCTGGCTCTATGCTTAATGCAGTCTCGCCGCCGCTCGTTGTCGCTCCATCCCCAAATTCATTATCCATCTTCTCTGCTTCGTCCCTTTTCTATCTCAATTTGTAGACATTTCTTCTTTGGTATACGCCTGAAGGCTCGGCGAGGTACAACCTGAGCGGTTGTGCCTGTGTCTGTGCCTGCAGCGGAGGCATGAAGAGCCTTGGACCTCTGGGTTCACATGAATCTCACCTATTTATATCTTCAAGCTTCTACTTTTGCCTTTCTCATGCCACAATAAGCTCACTCAAGCACAGTCTTTGTCTCTACAATTTTGTTAGTGATTTGAGTCGATTGACATTGATTTTTGTATCTTGGTTGGGGTCAAGTAAAATTATATTTGGTTCGGTAATTCGGTTTCTAGCTAGCCTAATTTTAAAACAGATCCACCTGAACCGACCAAAAACACATCCCTAATTGGTCATTATTCAAACTTGATCTCAAGAAATATAAGTGTGCGAGGGAAGAGAGAGAGAGAGAGAGAGAGAGAGAGAGAGAGAGAGAGAGAGAGAGATTATTTTATTTTGGTGTGATTAGAAGAACAGAATGATGTACAGCCGCCTCTAGTCAAGTTCCATGCTTAAATATCAAACAAAATTTCCTGGCCAAACTCTTACTGAGCGGACAAATATGAATAGTTGCACACCAACTACCAAATCTCTGCCACAATCAAACTAAGAGCATGAGTTGAGATCACTCACTCACTAACCAAAGAGAAAAAGCCCGACGTATTATTCAAGAGATCGATTTAGTTGATGAGAACAATTCGCCCTGAAGTCGAGTTATCTCAAAAAATGAGTAACCCGAGAAGAAATGAATCAATGAGCATTACACGAAATGTTGTTGAGATATGTTGATGCTGAAGATAAATATTAATTATTAACTATAAAGTTATTTTATAGTATATGAAAGAAGTCTCTATAAATCTAGGAATAACCATATAATAAGGAATGTTGTTAGCATTTTAATTAAATTCTATTAAGTTTATTTGTGCTAGAAAATTTGTGGCGGCAGTGTAATAGATTATTTTAGCGTTGCACGAGAATTAACACACACTCAGATGAAAGAAAACAATTAGTATAGATACCATAAGTTTATACGTGGAAAACTCGTAAAGAGAAAAATCACGGGGCCTGACACAACTAGTCGACAACTTATGGTCTGTGGAGATTTACAACTTGTGGTCGGCCGACAATAGGGTGATGTTGTTTTTCAGCTCATTCTCCATACTTTATTCTTCTTCAGGCTTCAAGCTCCTTCCCTTATGAGAGTGGTGGGGCTCAATTTGTGTAGTCACAGTTGCAATTATAGAAGGAATATGAACTACTCTGATCGGGCGCCTCTGTTAACCTCATTTTTTGATGAGGTATAGTTCCCTTCTCTAAAAACCTAGGATTTATGCATAAGAATTTTCTGTTGATTATCCTAGAGAATTAGTGATGGAACCCACCCAGATAGAAATTATAGACACTTCCTAGCTCTTCTTGTGAAGTCTCACGTGGGTGGTCACAAGCCCTCCTTTGTCACTTGAGATAGCTAGGGCCAAAATGTGAAGACTCAAGAATGAGTTCTCATAGGACCAATTGACCGTAGGGCAACCTTGGGTGGCTTGGTCTTGAACACACACACTTGAACTCACCACAAGTTCCTTAAGACACCCAAAACCATCAATTCACTCAAATTGATCCATTTCCCCCTTAGGGCCCACAACTACTCCTTAATTCTTTTGAAAACTCATGTGGGTGGTTCTAAGTCCTTGAGGCCAAATATATTGTTTATAGTATATTTATAAAATGGATCCATCCCCCCTTGAGGCCAAGTATATTATTTATAGTATATTTATAAAATTTTAGAAATATATAAATACAATAAATTGAATGGCATTTCTCTTGTGTCTGTCCATTAGTTTTGAAAAATTCAAATATCTTAGAGATAAATATAGAGATAACATTTCTCTTCTTATACATTAGGAGTCCATTGATGAAAAAGGATTGGGGAAAGCTTTAACCAAGGGGTGTAAAGGAGTTAAGTCGAGCTTGAGCTAGCGTTGGCTTGAGCTTGAGCTTCGAGTTAAGTCTACGAATTTGTGTCGGCTCACAGGTCGACTTGTTTATTATAAAAAAAAATATAATAATGATAATTTAAGCTACTTCTATAATAAAATGTTAAATAAAATGAGCAATTGGGAGATAAATAAAAACAAACCACTTGTTATAAAATAAAATATATCAAAATTTAAAATTTTTTAAATAATTTAAAAATAAAGTTTTAGAATTTAATCTATTTTGAATATGCTTTAGAGTAATATTTTTTTAAATGAGCCGGTTCATGAGCTCACGAGTCAAGTCAGTTGTGTCTAGCTTGAGCTTGGCTTCTTTGCTCATCGAGCTCACAAGTCGACTTAGCTCACTTACACCCATTCTTCAATCCAATTCGTATAATATTTACTTAAGCCAAGTTAATATTAACTACATTTTTATAAAATTTAGAGCTTAAAATATTTTATAAATGAATGTAAAACGTCAGATATTAGACGTACAAAAATATGAGAACTACTAGGCATGTACGTAAATCACTAAAACAACTATGATTTTAAGGAAAAGTGGAGAAATGTGCTTGAACTTGTAGCTGGAAACATGACAAAACATCCAATGGGTCCAAATTCAGGCTTCACGACATTTAGGATCCCAGCCAAAATCAGCCCGTTAAAGGTCCAGTAAATACCCAACTGCTTTGCATTGGGCTTTTGTCAATCTTATGTCATTCATTTNTCATTCTTCAACCCAATTTGTATAATATTTATTTAAGCCAAGTTAATATTAACTACATTTTTATAAAATTTGGAGCTTAAAATATATTATAAATATTAGACGTACAAAAATATGAGAACTATTAGGCATGTCCGTAAGTCACTAAAACAACTATGATTTTAAGGAAAAGTGGAGAAACCTGCTTGAACTTGTACCTGGAAACATGATAAAACATCTGAGGGCCCGGAATTCGGGCTTCACGAGATTTAGGATCCCAGCCAGAACCAGCCTGCTAAAGGTCCAGTAAATACCCAACTGCTTTGCATTGGGCTTTTGTCAATCTTATGTCGTTCATTTAAATTCAAGAGACTATACCCTAAGAAAACTAATAAAACTAGCAAAAAAAAAAAAAATTGAATCCAGTTTATTTAAACCATCAATGTTTGATGGGCAGCGGGAGCACTCTCTTGTAGTGTCTTTATTCGTAATTTTCTTCGTGAAAAATTTTAATTCTACAAATATGTCTTCTATAAACTTTTATATCAAGCACCATATCTCTGAAACATTTATTTTATTCAAAAAGGAAAGCAAACAAAAACAAAACAAAAATTATAACTAGGAAAAAAAGCCAAAAATCAATTAAAAATACAAACTCAACATAAGGCTAAAGAAGCGCCCGAACAAGAATGACATATCGAATTACCAACTTAGCTCAAAAAAGAAGCAATATGACCCAATCTGAAAGCCACAAATCAACAATAGAAAAAGAAATACAAGGGCCAAAGCAAAACAACATTAAACTGAAATCAATTGTAGAAGTAGAATTATAAGAGACAGCAATTGAAGAATAGCAATAGACGTTAGTTCCAACCCAATTACAGAAAACAAAACAAACAAAAATCACATAAATAAACATTCCAGGACACACTTAAATCATAGATAAGTAATCCCCAACAATAATAATAAAAAAAAGAATTATAAAAAGAAAATTAAAAAAAAAACGAACTAAACCTAAAGTAAGTTTAATGCATTACAAAAACATAAAAAACAAAAGACAAAAATTCACTAAGCTCAAAACTGACCTGAAAGAAAATTTATTAAAATTCCCTCTAACTAAGATGAATGTCTAATACAAATGTATATATTCAAACATAGGGCTAAATTATATTAAATGGCTGGATAACAACATAGCTCAACCTTAAATTGACAAAAAGGAAAAAAAAACTAGAGAAATATTTTTCTTATCCGAGGAATACCTTAAAACTAACAACCAAAAAGAAAAAAAGAAACAAACGCAACAAGAATCATAGAAGAAAACCCAAACAAGAAAGGAAACCGAAATAATGAAGACAAAGCAAACAACTAACACTACTCCAAAAAGAAGAAGAAAATTTCAATATGAGAGACTCAAATCAACAACATAAGATGAACCACAACATCAGAAGAAGAACAACGAAAAAAAGACATCAATCATAAGACAAAGAACAACAAGAAACAACAGTAAAAAACAACAGAAAGAAAAATAGAATCAGACATCAAACATAGTCCACAACTTGAAGGTAAGATCCAACATGATGTAAAAAACAAAGCAAACAAAAACCATAACGAATACTAAATCCAGGGAATGTTAAACCAAAATAAAAAAAAATAAAATAATTAAAAAAAGTAGACAATAAATAAATAAATAAATGATAAAAAACCAAGTAGATATAATATAAACTAAATGCAATATAAAATGATAAAACAAAAAGCTCAAACCTAAAGTTCACATAATTATCCAAAAAGAAAAAAATAAAAAAATCCAACCAAAGAAAAAATCAACAAAAAACAATAAGGAAAAAGAAAAATAACAAAACAAAGGAACCAAAAGCAAAAGAATAAAAAAATAAAAAAACCCAACATGAACAAGACAACAAAAGAAAACCAAAATCAGGAAAAAGTTACCAAAAAATAAATAAAAAGAATTAAAAAGTCAAATTAGAACAAAAAAAACATAGAAAAATAAATTAAACTAACCAAAAGAACAAAAAAAAAAAAACAACCGAGAAAAAATATTAAAAAAAGCCAATCAACAGAAAATAAACAAAAAATAGAGCTCCCAAGACAAGCAAAAAAATAATAAGTTATAATTTATAAAGAACTTTAATATATTTAAATGAACAACTTCTTTAAACCATCATGTTCTACTCTTCCACTAAATAATCTCGTGAATATTGTAAATCATAGTATCAACAGAAGTCAAATAATTATTGAAAATTCTATCATTACTCTCTCTCTAAATATAATAAGCAATAACTTGAACTCTTAATAAGAAAAAAGTCTTAATAATATTAGAAGCTAAAGAATCAACTTGAGAGAGAATATGTAACATTTTATCACTTGAAGATAAAAATTTCATAAGAAATGCACCTCTTCAATAAAGAGTAGGCAAAATAAAATTCAAAGAAAATATGACTATGAGATTCATTACGATCAAGTATAAAACACACGAATTATTTATAATAATACATCTAGTAGTTAAAAAAATACTATGCAAAATTATCCAAGTTTTGGTAGCAAATCTAATGGAATACCCTTTAAACCAGACATAGTTGTTCCAACCAACTAAAGAAGAGCCATCAAAAATCAAATTATGAATATATTTTCTAAAGATAATTATTAAAACCACTTTTAATAGGAATCTCTTGAATATAACTTAAATACATATAAAATATTATGAGAAAAAGAGAAGTTTCAATTATTGAGAATAACATCACCTAAGTTAGCAAAAGTATGTAGATTAAACAATTTAAAAACATAGAACCATTCAACCAAGGATAAAAAAATAAAAAAGAGAACTATAAGAAGTAATTTGAAATTGAAATCTAATACTAATTTTAGAAGCCAATTGAACAAGATTCTTCCAAAAAGAGGAAGAGCTACTTCTATGTTTGATCCAAAGTGACTCATAAAGCTTAAAAAAGCAAGTTGCTAAGAGAAAAGTATAATTAAATTGTCTCCAAATAAATTTAGACATATTAAAATAATCATATCAAGATTAGGCAAACCAAGATCGCCATAAATCTTAGGGTTAGATGTTTGAAGCCAAGAAAGAGTATGAAGTTTAGAATTAGAACCATTTTTGAAAAGAAAATTATAACATAAGGAAGAATCTTTGTTTTAAAAAAACCTTTAGGAATATTATTAGCATGAGACCAATAATAAATAAAACTCCATATAGTATGTTTCAACAGTTGAAATCTACCGACAAAAGATAGAAAATGAAGCTTCCAACCAACAAGCTAATTTTAGAATTTATCTCACAACTTAGAACAATCAGAAGAACAAAACTTAGAAGAATTGATAAACAAACATAATTAATACCAAGATAAAATTTTAATAAAAAACCACTTATCTCACATAAAAAATTTAAGGATTAGGGACAACAGCTTTTGTAAAACAAATAATATGTTTATCTTTATTAATTCCTAAATTGGTATTTTTATAGGAATTATCTAGAATACTATTGAGATTATTAATGACAATAATATCAATTTTACCNGTTTAATAAGAAACCACACATCTAACATAAAAAATTTAAAGATTAGGGACAATAGCTTTTGCAAAACAAATAATATGTTTATCTTTATTAATTCTTAAATTGGTATTTTTATAGGAATTATCTAGAATACTATTGAGATTATTAATGACAATAATATCAATTTTACCAAAGACTAATAAATCATAAACATAAATAAGATGAGATATGTTTTAGTCATCAATAATTTGATTAGAAATATTATATTTAGAATGATGAGCTTCCATAAGGCAAGAANTAAAGCATAAACATAAATAAGATGTGATATGTTTTAGTCATCAATAATTTGATTAGAAATATTATATTTAGAATGATGAGCTTCCATAAGGCAAGAAAAAAACATACATTATAATGATAAAATAATAAGACGAAAAATGACACCCTTGTCTAATACCATTGGAAGAAGTAAAATAACCTTTCACTTCTTTATTAATGATAAGAGAAAAGTAAACAATAGATATGCAAGCTTTAATCCAGTTAATGAATATAATAGGAAAACCCAAGCTAGCAAGTCTATCAAAAATAAATTGATGATTAACATTATCAAATGTTTTTTTTAATGTCAATTTTGGCAGAAAAAAATTATTAGAATTAAAAATTAAATGAAAGTTTATTAGTTAAAATAATGTTATTAATAATATCACTATGAGAAATGAAAGCAGCTTGAGAATGATGAATTATACCAAGAAGTAAAATTTTAAGTCTATTTGCAATAAACTTAACAATAACTTTATAAATGCTATTGCTAAAAAGAAATGAGTCTAAAATTAGAAAAACATTGAACTTAATTATTCCTAGGAATGAGAATGATCATCGAATGATTAATTATAATAGGAAGATCATATGAGTGAAAAAAATATTTAACAACAGAAATACAATCAACTTCAATAATATCACACGAATCTCTAAATAATTTAACAGAAAAATCATCAAGATCATGAGTTTTATTATACCCAACAGAGAGAAAAGCTAACTTAATCTCATCATTAAAAATNCGAGTGAAAAAAATATTTAACAACAGAAATACAATCAACTTCAATAATATCCCACAAATCTCTAAATAATTTAACAGGAAAGTCATCAAGATCATGAGTTTTATTATACCCAACAGAGAGAAAACTAACTTAATCTCATCATTAAAAATTTTTTATGAGATTCAAACATTCATTATGATTTAAAACATGGTAAACATAATAAAAATTTAAATCATAAGCACAATTAAGAATAGGGCTATTAAAAGCTTTGGAAAAAGAAGAAATAACTTCTCTTGAAATATCTTCTTGAGAATTAAAGTAAGAGTTCTTTGCATAAATATCCTTATTAATTTTTTTGCATCCATTAACTTCAATTTTTTGATATAAAAACTTAACATCACATCACCTTTAGAAAGCTAAGAGAATTTAGCTTTTTGTTTTAACNATTTTTTTATGACATTCAAACATTCATTATGATTTAAAACTTGGTAAACATAATAAAGATTTAAATCATAAACACAATTAAGAATAGGGCTATTAAAAGCTTTTAAAAAAGAAGAAATAACTTCTCTTGAAATATCTTCTTGAGAATTAAATTAAGAGTTCTTTGCATAAATATCCTTATTAATTTTTTTGCATCCATTAACTTTAATTTTTTGATATAAAAACTTAACATCACATCACCTTTAGAAAGCTAAGAGAATTTAGCTTTTTGTTTTAACCATTTGTATTCACAATGTATAACATTAGCTAAATGAGTTTGAATAACAACTGATTCTTCCAATAAAGAGGTATAATTCAGGTTTTTATCAAATTGAGACATAACCATAAATTGTTGATTCTTTAAAGAGTTAATATTATTAGAAATAAAATTACTAGAGTTCCAAATACATTTTTTCAAAGTAATTTTGACAATTTTCAACTTATCACAAAGCTTAAATATAGAATCGTCTTTCACTTTAGAAGCCCAAGCTAAATCCACAATAGAAGTAAAATTATGATAAGAACTCTGATAACTTTTAGACATAAATCTACAAGAAAGTTTTTTAGAATTACCTAAATAAATAGCAATATGTGAATGATCAGAAGTTAAAGAATCTAGAATGTTAAAAAATATATAAACATTTCCATCCAGAGAACATTGTAAAAAGCTCTATCCAATAAACTCATTATAGGAAAGTCTTTTTGTTGGTTAAATCAATTAAAAAAGACCATTATAAGGACTATCAATAAGTCTAGAATTAAAAATAAAGTTATTGAAATCAAAATGTTAAATGGGCGTAGTATGGAACTATCATTTTTCTCATTAATATTTATAATGCAATTAAAATCCCACAACATAATTCAAGATTTATGAATATCATTCATCAAAGAGGACCATAAATCTTTTGAATGAACGAAACTATTATCTGTATGCACAAAATTACCAAAAAAATCAAAAAAATTGAAGAAAAAGAAAAAATACAGTGAAGAAACTGAGCAATGATATCCAAAATCATAAAATTAATTTATTTAAATTCAATTTAATCCAAATTCTATCATTATCACCAAATGAAAGCTATCAACACTTTTCTCAAAAGGAAAAAAAGGTAAAAATGCTAAGAAACAAAAGGATCATTAGTACTAGATAAAGAAATCTTAGTTTCCAATAAATATAGAAGATCCAGATTCAAATCCGTAACAAGATGTTTATAATCAGAAATGCATCCATCAATGTTAAAACCCCTAACATTCCAACTTATAAATCTTGGAGGAAACATATAGAATAAACATAAAGAAGAACCCACACTTAGTGAGAAGCATCAACTTCTTTAGCCCTTCCTTTTCTAGGTCTTGGGAATGAGAATGACACAATATTATTGGCAACAACATAACTCACTAAATTAGCCATAATATATGACAATTATTAATATTATTTTCTCTAACAAAAGTCTATAGTTGTAGAACTTTTAGATTTTATATTTCTAATCGGGCACACTTAGTGAGACATCAATTTTAGTTTTTCAATATCATTAACAGTTTGTAAATTGTCATGAATACATCTTCCAACATTATTAGAAATGGTAATATTTATTAACTATCAAATAACAGGAAGAATTTCACCTTCTTCCTCAATATTTGTATTTTTTCCAAAAAATATTAATAGGAATATTAAGATCAAAAACCACTGTAATTAAATTAATGGAAACATGTAGGATCAAACTATCGACATAATTAGCGACAAGAATAACATTGTTCCTATATTTATTATACATAACATGATTTTTATTATTAATCCTATTATTACCCCAAAAGCGCAGGGACCAATTTAACCAAAATTAAAGAAGAATTTTCTTGGGAAAAACTCAAGTTTTTAACCAAAAGAAGAACAAATTTTCCCTATGTTAGGTTTCATCTCATATAAAATTTGCTGAGACATATTCTTTCCCTTAAGATTAAGAGTTCTAAACACAGGAAAAGTAAAATATAAATTAACTCGAATAATAGCACGAACAAAAGATACTTTAGAAACTTTTGTTGTTAAAGAATCAACTGCAAGGAAAATTCTCAATTTACTGGTTATTTTAGAAATTCACGATTCTGATCAACAACATAAATATAAATTTGGAAAACAAACCCAAATCATTGTGTCTTTAAAATCCTCTTTTATGAGCTCAAAGTCAAGAGTCCACTGTTTAAAAATAAAGAGTTTATCATAAATAAATCAATGAGCTCGCGATAAAATCATATCAAGTTCTTTCATGCAATTAAACTTGGAAAGAAAGAAACCCTCAGTATGGGAAAGAAGTTCTAATGAACCTTTGAGTTTCCACATCTTGTCAATCACTTGCAAAAGGTTCTCATAAAAACGTCATTGACCAAACAAATAACCAACTAGAGTCATGTTCCACTGTTTAGATCCATCATCGATTTCCTCATTAGAAAAAAGAACTTTCTCTTCTAAATAAGGAATATAATATAAATTATAATAAGAAGTAGAGATATGAGAATAAATTAGGCTTTTCCAACTCATAGTAGAAGATGCATTCAGTAAAGAACTTGAAGAAGAGGGAACTGGATGAAAAGAGCACAAATCTATAAAATATGAGGGTCAAAGCTCCTAAAAACTATGAACCCACCAGTAGAAGAAAATAGAAAAGAAACTCTAACGCTTCTTCCGTGAAAAGAAGAAAAAATAAGAGTAGAAGACAAAACCCTAGAAGGTAGCTGAGAGTCACCATATCCTAAAAACTATGAACCTACCAGTAGAAGAAAGCAATACAGGAGATAAAAATTTGTCGTCATACAAAATAAAAAGCAAGGAGAAAGAAAACTCTAGGGTTAACTTCCTCGAGAAAGGGAAAGAGGAGCCCTTGACTAAACCCTAGAATCACCCTTGAATCATCTTAACTCTAAGCCCTTGAGTCGTCAAAGGTCCAAGCCCTCCAAGCCCTCGAATCCAACTTTACTAATAGCAAAATCCAAAAAACTTATAAAATATTTGTGATAAGAGGATAAAATATAAAATTGAATTATTTAATCAAGTAACAATTTCATTGGATATTTAGGTTGTGTTTATTATTAATCTTGACCTATATATTATTCATATATATCTCATATTAAAACAATTATAAAATATTTCATTTACTTTCTTTAATATTTGTATAATTTTTATATTTCATATTTGAATGTATAATAAATATTAAAAAATAATAATAAGACTAACATAATGAGTTTTTTTTAATGTCAATGTTATCATTTTAACATTAGTATGAAAAAAATTATTTGCTCAACTATATACTTTGAGTGCCATTTTCTTAATTAATTTTTTATTGTGTATTTTCCCTTTTTCTAATTTTTAAATCACAATAATAAGAGAAAAATAGTTATGAATGGGATAATGTGAAGGATGGTTTATTTTATTTAAGGGGTAATTACTTACATACCACACAATTCTAATGTATTTATATATCTAACACCTAAACAATTATACCTACATGCATACCAATCAAATTTTTAACATCATATCAAAAATATAATAACCGCAAATAGGGTCGTAATTGAGCCGAGTCGAGTCAAGTATGACATAGTTTGGGCTTGGCTTGACTGAATCCTAAATTGTTTATGTCCAATCTGAGCTTTAGACGAGCTTCAAAAATATGTTTATACTCGTCTCATCTAAAATTTTTAATGCTCATATTTGGTTTGTACTTGACTTGTTTTAATTAATTAAAAAGCGAAAAAATATAAATAGTACTTAATTTTTAATATGGAGTTAAACATTTGATTTGTACATAAATTTTATAAAAAAAACTAGTAAATAAGTTAAAAATTTAAATGATTATTTGAATTTTTATATATAGTTATTAATAAATGTTCATAAATGATCTTACCAATGTAAATAAACAAACAATTGAATAAATTTCAAATTAGCATCTAAATAATTAATATCAAATAAATAAAATAATATAGGAGTTATGATTTTTTTTATAGTCAAATAACATAAATAAGTGCTAATGAGCTAATTTATTTAAATAAAAAAAATTAAAAATTTGAATTTATGTGTACATTGGGCACCCAAAACATTGCTATTTACAAATCAAGCATCTTCTTTCGTTCATTTTTGAAATTGTCACTCAAATATCAAAGGTCATGATAAAAACCCAACCCATATTTTTCATTTTTATCAAATTCACAAGTGAATGCATTGATTTCATTGTTAAGAAAATCACCTAGATGTCTGATTTGTAAATTACAATGTTTATTGTGCTCTGTGTGTAATTATACTTAAACTATAATATGTTATTATTAAGTAAGTTCTAATTAATCATATTTTATTTAAATAATGTATGATATAAGTATAGAAGATTTAACAATTTACTTATTGAACAACAATCTAGTCAGTTTATGAATATTAACAAGTGAATTGGCTTATATTCAAATTTGGTTTATTTAAGCTCTGAGGTTTTAAAAGATGTTCAAACTTGTTTATTTACTAATTTGAGCAAATATGTCAAATATTAATCGAGCCAAGTTCGAGTTGTTCATCAAGTTCATTGGTTCATTTACAGCCATGAAATACATCAATACCAGCCGACGTCATTCCTCGTCCCTACAAGTCCAATGTGTGTCATTGACGTATATCATCACTTGTAAGACCGATGCACAACACTGGCGTATATTATGACCTATAAGACAGATGCATGCCCCCAACATACACAATCAGTAAAATGGGCACTTTGCCATTAATTTCAACTCAAACTTTTGATGTCAAATAAATATGTATACCAGATTTCTCAAAAAAGATCTACTAAACAAATCATAAGTAACATCTTGAAAATAATCTCAATACATCAATGTTGCTCCAACTTCCATCATAAAAATCATTTCACCTAACTTTTATCGATTATGCTATTTCAATTTATTAGAAAGACATCATTTATAATCTATAACAAGCAAAATTGGAAGATTTTCAACTAGGTAAAGTCTGATGATTTTTTTTATATCTTTCTATAGAAGCTTTAAATCTCTCTTTTTATCAACAAAAGTTAAAAATTTTAATATCATTTATGATGATTTTATGCTTTTTAGTATTTTTTCTTTTTAAAATTTTATATGTAATAGATATTGTAATAATTCTCCATTCTTTTCGCCCTTTATTCTATTGTACATTCTTAGGGTGCATTTGTTTAGATGTTTCTAGCTCAGTTCTGAACCGGACTAAAACACAAAACGTTAGAATGGTGCGTTCGATGGAACACTGACCAGACCTCAGTGCCATTTTATTTATAATCGCGACTACATTGTGGAGGCCACGTTCCACGTTCATAACTTTATTTTTACATGATAACTAATAGTTGAAGGAACGACCAGTCTCTTCGCACCCAAGCCTCTTCACAAAAACGTTGCATAGCGGCGACCTCTAGTGCTTCGTGATTCTCTATAATGAAGAGACCCAAGGTAAACACGAAACCCATCCAGCCTTGCCCTTTCGACCTTCCCTCTCCCGTAAAAAATTCCCCACCTGCCTTGTTGTTTCCCTTCCCCTTCCCTTTACGAAAATCCTCACAATAATGTAAAACTAAAGCTAGCTAGAACATAATGACTGGATTGCGTTGTACAAATACTTCTGAAAGTCCCATTTTGCTCCCTCTTTCTCCTTAAAACATGAGATTTAAGACAAGATGGAAAAGAAATGAGATGTATGGCTCTGTAGGATTTATAGTTGTCATTTTTACTCTTTGGGAGGATTCATCGTAGTCATTTTTAAGAGAAACGAGATTTAAGATTTTACTGTTTGACAGGATTTATAGTTGTCATTTTTATTGATCGGGGGTTTCAATTTTATAAATATAATGGTGATTTTACATACATCAATGAGTGTTTTAAATTGAGTTACAAATCCTTAGTTCAGTGATCCATCAATCCCTCCTTCAATGAGTTCATTTTATTTTTTGTGTTGCTTTAATGAGTTTGGTGTTGTTCAAGGAGGATGATGTTTACGGGCTAAGCTCTAGCCATTTTGTAAATGCTGAAATTTTATGGTTGTAAATTATTAAGTGTTGGTTGACAACATACGGCCGAGAATTGCATGCATATAAAAATTTGTCTAGACGAGAATGCTTAGGTGGATGAGTGTATTGACACTTAGAGACAAAATGCGAAACAAATCTATCTGTGAAAGAGTTGGTATCACTTTAGTGGCATATAAGATTAAAGAGAGTCGTCTTAGATGGTTTGATCATATTGCACATCGAACATTTGATGATCTGGTTAGAAGAGTAAATGTTTTAGGTTTAACTTCTGTTAAGAAAGGCAGAGGTAGACTGAAAAATGACTTGGCATATTGTATAAAAAACGATAAGAATCTATTAGAATTAAATGAAAACACGACACTCAATAGGACACAATAGAGAAAAAGGATTCATGCAACCGAGCTCACTTAGTCGAAAAAGGCTTGTTGTTGTATTAGTTTTCTAGTTGCAAAGATGTATTTCATACATTTATCTACAGACAACAATTTCACAATTAAAATTTTTAAATTAAATAATTACTTTTGTAACACCAGTTTTCAAATAATAGATTTTTCAGTATGACTTTTGAGCTAAGATTTTATACAACTACTGGAACCTTAATATAAGCCAAAGGGAAATTTACATACATACCACAAAATTCTCATATATTTACATATCTAATATCTAAACTTTCATATTTACATTTATGGCATTTCATTGTCATGAATCTATGCATGAAAACGACTATTTCACATTTAAAAAAACTAATAAAAGTGATATTTTAGACATGATGCTAAGGATATAAAAGTTTAGAAGTTAAAAACGTAAATTCATAAGAACTGTGTTGTATGTAGGGGTGTAAATGAGCCGAAAATGAGCGAGCCAGGCTCAGTTCGTTTTCGGCTTGTTCATATTTCAAGCTCAAAAATTGTGTTCGTGTTCGGCTTGTTCGCTTAGCGAGCCGAACACTAGCCGTTCACGAACAATAGTCGTATTGACAACCCTAATCACGTAGCCATAAGATGTTAGAGGTTGGGGCAAGACTTAAAATATCATTTGAATCTAATTTAATAATTTTTATTCTATTTTCTTCATTAATATTTTTAATTAATTATAAATCTTTGTAGCTTGTAGTCAATTAATTTTTAATTTTTTTAAAAATACTACTCATCAAAGATATACATATAATTGATTAGTAGTATTTCGAGTCAAAACGAGCCGAACATGAACTAACAAATATTTGTTCGTATTATTCGTAATAAGCCGAACACGAACTGTTGCGCGAACAACGATCAATTTTGACAGCCCGAGTTTTATGTATGTAAATGTCCCAAAATGAGCAGGCGGCGACCCTTGACTCGCGGAATTCAACTCATTAGTCAATTTCCCTTACTTTATTCTAGAAAATTAGAAAGTTCTCTTTTTCAGAGGAAAAACGCACATGTTTAACCCTTGTTCTTGTCTATTTAATATATCATATAACTGGCCGACGCGTCTTTTTGCGGAAAACGCCTCTTCGCCCAAATAAAAGGCCTTTTAAGTTATGGCCCCAATGCTAAGTAAACCATAAATGTATTTTCTTAGAATGCGCCCCTTTCCTCCGCCAAGAGTTGGAGCCATCTATTCTCTTTTTAATTAGAATTAATTTGCTATGTATAATTTTTTGTTTGAAACTAATTACTATATTTTAGAACCAACATTCCCAAGGTGGTGATGTTATTTTACTTTTTTTTTTTTGATTTTTTGGGTATTTTTGTAAATAAAATATAATGTTAAATAAGAATTTAGATTTGCTCATATGCAGAGGGGCTATAATTGATATATATATATATATATAGACACACACACACACACACACACACACAAGAGCACTTTCTTTCATTTATTAGAAGAAGAACTATAATTGATCTACATAAAGGGGAACTTATAGGAAGAGTTAAAGATTATGAGGTTACTTTTGATGCTTTGAAATCAATAAAGTTTCCTCAAGACTCTAGTAATGATCATTGACATATGATAAAATATGGTGGAGGGATTGGTTAGTTGCCAATTTTTTGAATCAAAAGAGTTGGTCTCAGTATAGCAAATTATGGTAGAGTATCGTAGTGAGAGTTCTAAGAAAAAAAATTGCTTTTTTCTTAGAGGCAAACTTTAAAATCTTTAAGGATATATATGAGCTCTTAGAAACTACCACCAACATTAAGCTTCTAGTGTCGTCCATAAAAGAAGCTCTAGAGTTGAAATTGAAAAATCTTGCCAAGCACCGTAAATATGTCATTTTGGGAGAATCCTCTACTTTATCAGTCATAATTTTTATTGAGTTTAGTGAATTACAAGAGGCAAAGCAGATGAGAAAGTTGAGCACCTTTAAGAAAGCCTTTTGGGTGGATCATTACTAATATCAAAGGAATAAGCTATTTCTTATGTATGCATAACATTTTTATGGCGAAAGAGCACTAACCGAAAGTTGACCTTCAAAGGGGAATAAACCTCATGATGAAGGGGGTGGTTAAGAAGGAAAACTTGAAGTGGTTAGATGTAAGTATTGTCTATCCCATCTCAGATAGTGCCTGAGTTAGCCTGATTCATTGAGTATCCAAGAAAGAGGGAGTGACGGTAATGGAGAATAAAAATAGTGACCTGATAACCATTAGAAGTGTCATGGATTGAAGAATTTGCATTGATTATATAAGGCTGAACAGTGATGCTAAGAAGGATCATTTGCTATTACCTTTCCTTAACTAGATTTTGGACAAATTAACATGACACCTATTATTTTGTTTCTTAGATGGTTAGTCAAAAATATAATTGGATTCTTATAGAATGAATGAACTTGAAGAAAACAACTTTCATTAATTCCTACAGAATCTTTGCATTGAGGAGGATGCTTTTCAAGATATGCAATGCCTCAGCCACTTTCTAGCATTGCACAATGTCCATTTTTTTTTAGTTCATAGGAATATGAATTGACGTCTTTATGAATGACTTCTCCATGTTTGATCTATCTTTTGATTTGTGTCTTAAAACCTTACAAAAGTATTACAAAGATGTGAGGAGACTAACTTAGTACCAAACTATGGGAAGTCCAAGTGCTTAGGACCATTCACGATTAAAACAATTTTTAATCGTGAATGGTCTTAAGCACTTGGATAATGATGTTTGGAGATTGTGTCTTAAAACCCTACAGGTTTTGCTTTATAATTCACGATTAAAATAATTTTTTTAAAAAATCAAGTCCAAGTGCTTAGGACCATTCACTTTGGTGAATGTTTATCCTTTTGTCGTTGTATACATCCATAACAAGAAAATTGCCCTACTTATATCAAAAGTTTTGTCGTTATATATAAGCGCATCCAAGATTTTACAATATAAATTTTATTAAATTGCCCTACTTAAGGATGTGAACTAGTATATCAAAAGTTTTGATAGATGTTAGAGGGGTGGGGGGGGGGGGGGGGGGGG
>JXCR01022143.1:1874-17120 GCA_002079205.1 Phalaenopsis hybrid cultivar
TCCTTTGAGCTTAATTGAAGTACGATTTCGCGCAAATCCGTGAATTTCGTGTATTTTGTGTGTGTACGTGACGAAAAAGATCGTGACGATGTTTTCCTAAGGCTTGAAGTCCTATTTGGAACATCTTCCTTGAATCTTTGCAACATAGCCCATAACCGCTCGTTCATAAGACGATGGTCTTGTGCCAAAGATGCTAGACATCAAAGGGAAATAGGAATTGGCTGGAATTTCTAGAAGGGTGAGTCTCAATTCTAGTTTTCTAAGATGGTCCATGGGAATCTCTAGAGCTAGAACCTAGGCTCTAAGGAGGAGAAGAAAAGACCTCACAAAAATGAGGTCAACAGTGAGTCGCCTACAAAATATAACCCAAATGCAAAAAATGACTTCTTACTCAAGTTCTTTATATATAATAAGTCTCATAAGAAAAAAATATCAAAATAAAATGACACATAGCTAATAACAATGACCTAAGTGATATAGTAAATGAGTTCTAAAATGACTCATGCATCACCCTTAATGACTTTAATAAAATTTTCATGGAAGATAAGGCGAAGATGTTGACAAGAATATCACAATTACTCAAAATAAGGGCTTGTTTGGGTGCTCGGTAGTGGCACCTAATGTGGAGCTATGTCAAACAAGGCCTTTTCAGGAAATAAGTACTTTTGAATATACTTTAATTTTTATTACACTTTTTGGGGAGGGTATTTTAACTGTTGTTTTGTTGGGGCTTAACTTCTTCAACCTCTATTTTTTGTGCCATTTAACTAGTAATTCATTGTTGATTTGGTTTTTAATATCTTAAGCCGAAGCTTAAAGAACCAAAGAGTTCCCAAGTCTTTCGGTGTTCAACAGGTTTAGCCAAGTTTGTATCTTATTTAGTGACCAAATCTTCTCTATATGACTTTGTTTGTTGTGGATGTCTTAGGTACATATGATAGTATGATAGTGAGACGATAACTTAGTTTCGAGTTTTACTTTCAACTACAACACATAGGGATAAATAATACGTGCTTATTTTACTCATTTTTGTTTCTATGAAGGATAGAAAAGAAACATGGATGTTTGAGTCCTAAATAATTAGATTTGCTACTGTTAGATCGAGAAACATGGATGTAGAGCAATCAGGATGCCATGCAATGTAATTCAATAATTGATTACACTAAACTAGCTAATTGTACTTTTAGATATTGGTGGATTTGCTCAACCCATTGATTAACTTGAGGGAAAGTTATTTTTTGGGATGCTTTTCAAGATAAAATCAAATATAAAACTTGACACTTTATACCATAAATTTTAATTAAAATGAAATTCTAATGTAAGGTCTTATGGGAACCTTGATATCAGATATGTTAGATAATCAAATGTTGTTCTCTTTGAGCAATAGTTTGCCATATAATTAATTATCCTCCCTTTAAAGTTTTTCAAATGCTGTACTCACTAGACTTTGAAGTATTCCTTCGGTAGTGCAAAACTCACGAAAGAACAAGTTTTACAAGTGCAATTTATTTCTGTAATTATTATTCTTTCTATCCAAGGAAATTGGTATGTTTAAAATTTGAGCGGGAACTATACAATGTTTTAAGGAGAGGGTGATTGTTTTTAGCTCGGAAAATGTAAGGGTGATAGCAATGGGTTTTAAAACATCACTTTTGGTTTGAAAGTTTAGGTGAGTTCTATGCAAAGCTCGTTTATGCAAGTTTTTTATTTTATTATTATTTTTTAATCTAATTTATACAGGCTGATTACAAAGATCATATTTAATAAGTTGGGGAACGGAGTTTATGGCAACGGGATACTGATCTGGCAAGTCAGAAGTAATTAGGAAATTATTGAATGATTTTGGTTGGCTCAAACTCAAGTCCAAAAACACTTGATACATAAATTTTTACATGAGTCACCTACAAAATATAGCCCAAATGTAAAAAATGACTTGCTACTGGAGGTCTTTAAATATAATAAGACTCATAAGAAAATAAAATTATCAAAATAAAATGTGACATAACTAGTAATAATGACATAAGTGATGAGGTAAATGAGTTCTAAAATGACTCATGCTTCACCCTTAATGACTTTAAAATTGTCACAGAAGATAAGGTGAAGATGTTGACAAGAATATCACAATTACTTACAATAAGGGCTTGTTTGGGTGCTTGGTAGTGGCACCTGATGTGGAGCTACTTCAAACAAGTCATTTTAAGGAAATAGGCTCTTTTGAATGTACTTAAATTTTTGTTACTCTTTTTGGGGTGGGTATTTTAGGTGTTGTTTTGTTGGGGCTTAAATTCTTCAACCTCTATTTTTTGTGTCATTTTACTAGAATTCATTGTTGATTTGGTTTTTAATATCAAAAGTCAAAATATAAAGAACCAAACCGTTCCCAAGTGTTTCAGTGTTTTGCGGGTTTAGGCAAGTTTGCATCTTATTTATTAACCAAATCTTTCTTATATGATTTTATTTTTTGTGGATGTCTTAGGTACAGATGATAGTATGACAATGAGAAGATAACTTAGTTTCGAGTTCTAATTTCAACTACATCACATAGGGATAAATAATATATGCTTATTGCCCCTCCCCAACTCACACAAACACAAAAAAAAAACACATAATGATTAATTGTGTGTGTGGGGTGACAGTGTGTGTTATACCATAGTTTTTTTTGTTTGTGAAAATTTGCGTGCATTCTCAAAAAATTGTTTTCTTCCATTAGACCTGGATATCTGCGATAACTGCTAGAAAGCTACAATTTTACTTTTCAATAAAAAAAATTGTAATAGCCACCGCAGATTTTTAAAAAACAACTTTTTCAAACATTTGCAACTACCCCAAACAGACCTTAAGTGTTGCTTAAAGATTTCTAAAAGGTACTCTCAATGCTAAAAAAATGGTTGGAAGTTGCTCGATTTTGTAACTGAAGAAGAAAATTATTTTTTCTGCTTTTGTTTCTTTTTGTTTGCAGTTTGTTCATTCCTTTTGTAACTACAAGTACACATCTTTCATGATAGGAATTTGAGTTTGGTAATCCTTCATAAATATTTATGTGTAGATTAGTGCAAGATTATTTAAACATTTACTTAATGAATACTAAAAAATTGCACATACTTAAGGGCATTGGAGAGCTTTGCATTCACTTTGAATCTTCTATTTGGGATCATGAAAATTTGTTATTTTATCAAATGCTACTAAATATAAGTACGTTACTCATTTACTGCAGATTACTTGTTCAAGAGCCAACCCTACGTCTAGGTGCTAAAGGCGCATCCGAGGTAGGCTTAATATTTGCAACATCATTCTTTAAAAGTTGGCGAGTCCTTATGTAGAATTTACTGGGGTATTGAAGATGTTCATTTTACTATTGTTCTTTTAGGTGAAGGCACATCCTTTTTTTAAAGAAATTGATTGGGAGAATCTAACACTGCAGAAGGTTCGTGCTGATAATGATCTTTAAGTTGCCACTTGAGTATATAACAAATATTTTTCGTCTTTGCAAGTTGTATTTGAGATAATAGCCTTGTTGATGGGAATAATTTATTTCTTTTACCAAATTAGTTTGGCCTTTTTGAACTCTCAAAATGCATATTAGAATTACTGATATTCACCTCTACCTCCAAAACTAGTCATAGTTATTTGACAAAATTTTTAGCCTGATCGTCGACTACTTAACGCAACCCCGCACTTGTCACATCTGGGACGCAGCAATGGCTGTGTTCTATCCCCAAAACTAGGTTTTTAAACAAGCCCTACAATGGGTATTTGTTCTTATTTTAAACTCCAACTTTATAAAATACACATCGTTTTTGACATCTCACTTATCTTGGTCTTTTTGTTGTCCCTATTCTTGATGTCTTACTAAGCTGCTATGACATTTATTGAAATTTATTCACATCTTGTAAGTATTCTATTGATCACGATTCACATTTCTTTTAATCCAAGTAGATCTTAAAAGAGGTCTACATGCCTGATCTTTTTGTGTTGACATTGCATCGTCATGGGGAACAACAGACCAAAAGCTTGTGACCAAAATAAGTATGTCACTTTTATTCATGGAGTAGCTCATTCTAAATTAGTTAAAGCAATAAATTAAGCCATGAATGGTTTATCGATTGGTCAATTATGAAGTTGAGTACTTGTTTTGGAATAAAAGCTTAACTCAGTTCATGCATTCTGTGGATCATTTTTTTTCTTCTCACTTTCGAGGATTACTTTCGTTTTAGATTCTCTCATTCGATGGTGCAAAAATCTCCCTACGTATAAAATAAATGATAAAAATGGTGCGCTAGCATTTCTTTCACCACTTTCTGGTCTCTAAAAACTCATCTTTCTTCAGTTTTTCTGTGCAAGTGAAGGAGCTTACATCAAATTGACTCTTCTTTTTTGTACTTTTATGGGTCAACTTCTAAGTAAGAGTGTACTCCTATTTTTTCTCTTGCATTTTCCATTTTTGCTAACCTGGGCTCATTTTTTTTTGGCTCAAGACTGTTCGTACTATCAAATTAGCATCTTACCATTCTTTAATATTTCTCATGTGATATTAAAATATTTTAAAACTTGGTTCATGTTCAGCTTTGACTCGATAAGAAAATAATTGAGGGAGCTTAAATGAATAAAGCACTCGACTCGACTCAATTTATTTACAACCCTAGCTGCATATCTAAATGAAGCAGATGTGCTATTATTGTTAACATCTTATGCACTTATATAGCAGCCATTAAACCGGCATTGTAATTGGGCCATTTGCTGACCTGCAATAGCATGTCAGATAAGCAGCAGTAACTATATCTAAATTATGTTTATTTTCCTCGATACATGAGGTGAGGTTCATTCATCTTAAACTGTGCTTGTTTGTTCGTTTAAGGAATTTACTGTTACCTTTTCCAGGCCGCTTTTATACCACATCCTGAAGGTGAAGATGATACAAGTTATTTTATATCACGAAATCCACCCAGTTCTTGCCAAATGAAAGACAACGGAAGTTCCAGTTGCTGTATCTCAAATGCATACAATTCTAACTTCGACAAGGATCCTGAGACCAATGTTCGTATAAGTTAGTCCTTTTTAGTTATGCGACTTTTTTTTCAAAAATTTGAGTATTGATCCATGTTCTTGATTATTTTGAAACACATTTATTTATTTATTATTTATTGAAACATGTTGATGGGGATGTTTTTTAGTAGAATTCAAGTTCGATGGTTGAATGGATGAATGCATTGGGCCTATTGTGTGATAGAAAGTACCACTTCAACTTCAAGGAAAATTTTAAAAGATGATGGTGAGATTTGGAGAGAAGCATGAAACTAGGTTAAGTGTTGTTGAGATGAGAATGCTTAGGTGGATGAGTGGCTTTTCACTTAGAGACAAAATGTTGAACGAATATATGCGTGGCAGGGTTGGTGTAGCTCCAATGGTAGACAAAATTAGATAAAGTCGTCTTAAATGGTTTTGTCACATTAAAGGTAAACCTTTTGATTATCCAATTAAGTGAGAAGATGTCTTAGATACAACTTATGTTAAGAAAGGTAGAGGTAGATCAAAAAAGACTTGGGTATGTTGTATAAAAAATGATATTAATTGATTAGAATTAAATGAAAATATGATACTCAATAGGAGAGAATGTAGAAAAAGGATTCATGTAGCCGGCCCCACTTAGTGGAAAAAGGCTCTTTGTTGCTATTGAATCAATACTACAAATTCTTTGTCTTGCATTGGAATAGATAGAAATTATATCTAAAATGATGCATTAAGGATTTTAGTTGATGAGCTTGTCATTTAGCAAATTCTAACATTTAGTATTGCTATTTCATACGTGCTGGCAACAATATTATTTAAAATTATCTTCCCTAGAAGAATTACTTATTTTTCAAGGGCAGCGGACAGGGCATACAATATACGAACATTGGTACAATCTCATAATTGGCTTTATTAAAGCCTTGAACTGCTTTTGATGTATGTTTTTTCCTGTGTATGTTGACAGCCTTTTCAATATGATTAGATCTCAGCAGTTTCTTTTGCTTTCCTCCAGCTTTCCAAATATATCCTAATTACATTGTTCTTTTGATTCTTCCATTCTCTGTTCATCTATTTGTAAGTTTCTTTGTTCAAGACACCTCCAATTGTAATAACTATTTTAAATTTTTGTCGAGCTAGTTTGATTAATTATTTTTCATGTGCTAGTAACATGAGATGGTTATATTTAGTAAAACCACTTAATCTTGAAATCACAGCTCTCTACTAGTAACTTTTAATGTCGTTTGAGGCGCCTATTATGTAATTCACCATTGTAATTATCCAATGCAAGTGTTTGCTTAGGCTGTGTTTTCTATTCATTTATGTTGAGTGATTAATTTGGTGTTTACTCTTATGTTGAGTAATAGACATGTTACATTTTTTGACATCACTTTTTCTTGATTCTTTTACATTAGCATTGTCTATTTACCTGCTATATCTTCTATTTTTGTTATATATATCCCATTTACATTATCTTTTTTTTATTACCTCATTTTTAATATGTGCTACCATCATTTCTACAATTTAGTATCATTTCTTTTTTATTTTAGTTTTTTTGTATCATCCATTATAACTTTTTTTATTTGAAACTCAACTTAACTATGAATGAATATTTGATGCTCAAACAATGTCTATTATACTGCATAATAGACAAAATTATTGTTTTTTTAAATTTACATAGGTTCTCAAGGGTGTTATCTTTTCCAATAATCTAACCAACATTGTTTTATGTCATAACCTTATTGAACCCTCCAAATCAAAGCATGGGGTGTAGTGGAGGCAGTAATCGAATCAAATGTAAAATTCACCAACATCCATCCAGACTTTTAGTTACAAGGGTCAAATGGATAGAAAATTAGTTTGTTTAGATTTTCATAGGTTGTAGATCATATTTTTTCATGAGCATCTATTGGATACATTATAATTATTAGTATGAATGCATTCGTAATTTATATCGTCAAATTTGATTTTAGAATTTTTAATGAACTTCTTAGATGATCAATATATATTAAAATTTTTTTATTTAAATCATGTGCATTTTTTGTCTATGACACATACCAAATTATACACCCTAAATACTAAATTGAAGGATAAAATTGGCGTCTGATTATGACTCCACTTGCTTTTTTTCCTTAAAATAATAGTTGTAGTAAGACTATTCAAATATAGTCTATACATGATAATCTTTTAAACTTCCGTGAGTATCAATATTTATAAGGAAGATTTGTGTACATACTGCTCAATTCCTATGCATTTACATATGTAACACATAAACTTCAATTTTTATGAACATACCATCTTACTTGTACATGAAAAGATGTATTTCATTTTTTAAAAGTTAAAATGGTGGTTTTTTTATGTGATATGAAAGATTTAAGTGGTAGAAATGTGAAAGATAAAGTTTAGGTGTTAGATATGTCAGAAAATAAGAATTGGGTGGTGTGTAGGTAAATGTTCTGTTTATAAATACGACACTTTTTGATAATTAAATAGGTAAAAGACTCTATCAAAATAAGCATGAAATATTTTAAGAAAATAAAATGCTATTGTCAAATGTCAATGTTAAATTTTTAAGTCTTGTTAGATGTTGGTATCAAATCACTTTTAAGCATATGCACATAATAGCTTAATATTATTATAGAAATTCACAAATGTTTGACCAATGCAAAATTTTCTTCTTATTTTAGAGACTGAATATCTCTCTACAAATATTGGATTCTCAGCGTAGACTTTCTTTTGCCCATCACCCTTGAACTTTTTTATGCCGTCTAATAAAATAGCAAGATCATTATTATACTAATATCAAATTTTAAAGCATAAATCTTACTAAAAAGTTGAAATAATTTCAAATAAAATTGTTACCCTAAAATAATTTCTTTTTATACAGCTCTGTATACAGCTCTCTAAGCCCAACAGCCTTAATACAAACTCAAATTGCGGAGAGAAACATTAAAATTTGATAGCTCTTCTCTTCTTCTTTTTCTTTTCCTCCACAAACTGCTCCTTCTTGTATTTATTTTGGGGTTTGTATAACTATTTGTATGTAAGTAATTATATAGTCATACTTAATATTTATTAATACAAAAATCACAGTTGTCCCTTTATGATCAACCAATGCATGTCACAGAAAGTGAATTTGCTAAAATGGATGAATAGTGCCTTTTTTGGACACTAACAATAATTGAAAGCTTTGAGAAAAATGATTTATTAGTAAATTTATTAATAAATACTAATATACGGACATGTATTATATACATAGACATCAAAATGTTGAATACCAAATGTAGAATCTTATATGAATGTTTTTGGTTGAGGTATAAATTGGTTATGAATTTAATGAATTCTGATATATTAAATTTGTTTAAGGATAATTGATATTTTAAAATAAATCTGAAATTTAACTTAGAATAATTTAGAAATTTATGAGAAATTGTTTTATAAAATTTCATATAACTAACTGAATCATTTTGGTAATTTCAAAGGTTTTAGGTTGTATGTTACCTTTTTTGAAATGGTTGAATCAAAATAAGATTTAAGAAAGTTAGAATATCCTTGAATTTTTGTAGATTTATGCTATATGATATGAATAAGAATTAGTGTATGTGTATGAATTATTACTTGAAGGATTGAGGTAAATGTTGAGATAGTGGTTTAGTAATAACATCTATACATTTTTTGTAAGTGTTTATATTTCTGAATTATAGTATTAATATTGATTTCTAAACCGACTGATAGTAATTTTAATCATGTTTTGCTATATTTTTAGAAATATTAGTTATATTTAAATGAATGTTACAAATCTCTTAGCATGTTTAAACAAATTACATATATTGATTATCATAGAAAAATATTGAATGTTATGAAAATGTGAATGACATGAACTAGAAGGACGTGCTTGTCTTCTTTGATGTTGACTGATAGAGTTCACCTCCCTATGATACTATTTGGGGATATTAAAATCCTCGTGCACATAAATTAAAAAATGATGTTTATATTGAATTGCTATAAATTCTACATTTGAGATGTTCTTGAAATGATTGTAATATATAAAATGATATTGAATAGATAAGATACTGTACAATATTATAGAATGTTTTGAAACTTCTTGAATGGTCATTTTTAATATATAAACTATTAAATGATTTTATAATAATTCATTGTATTTGACAAATAAGCATGTTGTTTTCTATTTTGTTTATGTTACTATAACTTTAGGGATACAGGTATTCACTAAATTAATGATAACTCATGAAAATTTAAATTATTATTTTTTAAGATAAGGTTTAGTGATAAAAAAAATGTCTAGTAGAAAGTTTTTTGTCAGAGAAGTATCCAAATTAGAGGATGGTGTTTACATTTATAACTAGTTTACTTTTAGATTTATTTAAATTTTGTTTGTTAGTGGCTCGTTTAATTTATTAAATAATTAATTTTAGCAGTTAGTAATATTAAGTGAAATTGTATTCATTATACGATTGTTTGTGATAATTCTAAGACCACAGGCTGAGTCGTGACAAAAGCAAAACAAGAGCAATGCAAATTTTGAATGAAGAAATGAGATGGCCTTTCAAAGGGCAAATTGATGGTCGGTGAGTGTGGAAGAATAGTGTTGTGGTCCTAGCATTTATTTGGAACGATCCCACTTGATTTGAGAAGCATAGGCTTTCCTCATACACCGGAATGTGGCAAAGCAGAAGCCCACATGAGAAGAAGCCACAGACATGGACCAATAGCAGGAGCATGTAGTTGTAAGGCAAGCAATGGATGCAGAGGTGTTGAGGGGAACAAACGTGTGGCAAAGCAGAAGCCCACATGAGAAGAAGCCACAGACATGGGCCAATAGCAGGAGCATGTAGTTGTAAGGCAAGCAATGGATGCAGAGGTGTTGAGGGGAACAAATGTGCCATGCATTTGGGCGATGGCGCAATGTTGGGTTGAGGCTTAGGTTCTGCTCATTGCTGGGTCCAAATTGAGGCAATATGCTATGGGTATTATTATAAAGTAGCCTATGTTATTACCATTACATAGTGGTTTTTGTATTCTTAAGTTATTTTCTGTTCTTCTTGTCTGGGTATAAATGCCATCTATATGGAGGTTTTCTTTTTATTTATAAACCCCTTTACTTTAAGAAGACTTTTAAGTACAAATATATTAAAAAATTTTAAAGCACTATAATTTTTTTAGATGATGTTTGTACGTTAAATCTATATTAATATCAAAGTGTAGTATTGTTATAATATAATAATGAATTTAAATTTTAACCACTGGAGGTACAGGATTCTTGACAAACTCTTTTATAAAAAATCAATATATACTTAATATGAAATTTAGTTTTGCTTAGCATTTTAATAAGCACTTATCTTAGAAAAATTTAACATTACACTTGTATATAACATAGAATAATATATTAAGCTTATTCTAACAATGCTAAGAAAATAATGATATTCGATGAAACTTAAAAGAGCAAGTAGAAGAAGCTCATTTAAAAAATCGAAGGTTATCGAGCAAGGAAAGATCTAGTGGTTATAAGGAAACACTGAACTGGACATGAAATTGTTTTAGGCTATTACCAATACCTAGGCAAGCCATTCTGTGATATTGAACTTTTATGGTCAATGGGACTACTCTATATATGTAACATTCCAAACTAATTGAACTATTATGCACTCATGTTTAAAGTGAAATTTTTTATGTACCGATTTTCCTTGAATGGTTGAGAGGTCATTCGCATTTCTGCAAATTCATTACAAAAGTTTTAAAAAAATGTTTTATGATTGATATCGGTTGTCATGTTTCCTTTTGTTTATCTGTTCCTATCCTTTTATTGTTTTTTTATTTACTTTGTTTTTTTCAGGTTGGAGAAGAAAATGAAAAGAAGTTTGATTCACAAGTTAGAGTAGATTTTACCTCTCTCAATTTTTCATTTAAGGTAATTCATTTGTTTGATAAAGCTAGCTTAGTTATATATATTATTTTCCTTGCCATGGAGATTGAAAATTATTCCTGCGATTTCTATGCAGAATCGTTCACAGTTGGCTTCAATGAATTTTGATGTTCTCGTTCAAAACGGGAAAGCTTCCAAGGGCTAATGTCAGGTCAAAGGTTCGTCATCTTATACCCAGCAATGTTTGTTTTATCGGTTTTTCACGCAGCGAGTATCTTGTATAGAGCAAGAAGTATCACTATTTGTGATGTTTTAATGAACACGAAGCATCTTTATTTCTTACCCAGCCAGTGAAGCCATAAACTTATTTGTATCTTTAATGATTTTGCGGTCATGTTTGGTGCTGTGCTATTTTTGTTTTGATGTTTATGTAAACATTTAAACATAATCATTTACTTCTATGAGATTTTGACACCATGAAATTATAACTGTATGATATGTGGATTGATAGAAGATAAAATATAGAAAATAGTATCGGTAATATTGTTAGCCATTTTTTAATTTGTGTCAAGATATCTCATTTAGTAAATTTTAACAAGAACATGTCAGTATAAATTTGTAACTAGGGTTGTCAATGAACCAATGCAATTGATGAACAATTTGAACTTGACTCAATTATACTCGATCATGTTTGTTCACATTAGTAAATAAATAAGTTTGAACATTTTCTAAAAACTCAAAGACTAAATGAATTAAATTCAAACATAGATCAATTTGCTTATTAATGTTAACAAACAAGCTTCTTGTTCAAAAATTGACATGTTAAATGTTTTATATTTATGTGTTGAGATTGTATCCAATGTAGGGTCCTATTTGTAAATAAAAGAAGTCTAGCAATTTTTTGTAAATCTTGTAAGGTTCTATATAAGCCCAAGTCATTAATGAAATGACCAAGATTTGAAGAGCATTTACTTTTATATGGTATTAGAGCCAAGCCCTAGACACCCAGTTTCATTATCGCAGGGTTCAATCACCAACTATATCTAATTGCCATTACGATCCCGTCGTCGCCTTCCCTACAAGTTTTGATCGCGACTCTCTCGTAGAGTTCAATCATGAAGTTGCGGGATTGTCGGTTCGAAGCCTTCCTGGCAAGCTCTTAGCACGGCCGTGGAGGCTTCAAGCAAAAAGGAGCAGGGTCGCTCGTGAGGCAAGGGCATAGAATGACTTTGACGCAACTTGCAGTTTTTTTGTGAGTCCCGCGTCAAAGGGAGTGTAGACGACTTCTTTTTGTATGTGATGGAGCTGAAGGAGTAGGGCCGCAGGCTGGTTTGAGAGCTTGTAGGCTTTGGTTGGTTGATTTGCGCTTGAGGTAGGAAGTAACAGGTGAAGCTGACTTTTTAGGCTTCGCCGAACGCCGAACTTCGGGGCAACTTTGTGTGAGAATGTCAGGAGGAGATGATGCAGGAGATAAAGACGTGGAGTTTTTTTAGAAAGATAGATTCTGAAGTTTTGAAGGTCTTGATCGGGCTTATATATGGAACTAGCATCTCGACGAAGGCAACTATCTTGACACATGCTTTGATGTAAGTGAAGCTGGATCTTCCTTCCGTGGATCTGAAACTTAATGGATCGGTCACATATCTGAGATCTCTGATACTTGATTTGGGGTGCAAGAAGGGTAGATCTTTGAACACAATAGTAATTGATTTTTTTCATGCAAAAAATGTGAATGAAACATGAATGTAGAAGCTCTAATAGAAATTGATGGTTGAACCCAGTTCTAGTTCATTTGTATCTAAATAATAGTAATTTATAGATAACAAACTTATCTATCAATCATCGTGTATTTAGTTTAGTTTCATTTTAAGAATTGTAAAGTTTTCTATATGATCAGGATTGGGATTTTATTATTATTTGTATGACCAAAATCTTTTGACCGGGTTCAATATCCTTTCCTCTCCTCGATGCGTCTTCTCCTCGCTGCTTCTTCTCCGTCGTTGTCGCCGTTTCAAAAAGTCTGTTTCGCCGCAGTCTTTCCTCATCGTCGCCGTTTAGAAGATCCACCACTCTCCTTCCTTCGTCGTCATCGCCTCTCGTCTTCTTTTCCACCACAATTTTTCATTCCTCGCCGCAAGTCTCAGGCTCGAGCAGAAAGTTCGCCCTTTGCTTGACTTGGCAAGTGTTATAGTTTCCCCTTTCGGATTTTGCTCTTTCGTCCACTATAAATTCGCTGCTCTTTAGTCGCGCCTCCCTCTTCTGTTGAACTTCAGATAGATCGTATGCTACTGCCCTTGTGGGTGTCTATGCCTGAGGTACTCCTAAATTATGCACTTTCCCTCCTTCGTTTGAGTTGGCGGAGAACTTTAAGAAACCTGGTAGGAAGAATGAGAAGCATGCCATCTTTTTTACAGAAGTTGAATGTATTTAACTTGCTTCCTCCCGTCGTCTGAATTTGGTCGGGAAATTTCTTTATGATCATCCCAAAATGGAGATTATTCGTAAGGAATTTGAGCTTATGTATTTTGTTAGGAGTGAAAAATTGGACTTTTAGATTAAAGACACATTCTTATTCAACAATAATGAAGAGGATTACACATGATTATTTGCTAGAAGGGTAATCTGGATTTTGACCCACAGACGGAACCACTAATTATTCCAGTTTGGATTCACCTCCTTGACCTGTAATTTCGTTATTTTACTCAAAAAAGTGTTGTACTCTATTATCTCAGCTTATGATAAACCGCTCAAAACAGACATTCCTACTTTTAATCTTTCCGGCTATTTTCCAGAGTACCTGTTGAAAGAGACATCACTTCAAATACTTCTGAGTAAATTTGGTTAAACACATAGCACCATAAATATTGACAAAATGTTGTGATTGAGTCATTCTCCTTGTATTGTTCGAACTGTCGTATGTTCGGTCACTCCAGTTCTCAATGCACCATTTACACCCCCAGCTCAGACCATAGAAGCAAAGTGCTCTGCAGAGGCAGTAATTTCCCCTCTTGATCTGCTTCAAGTTATTGACACTATTGATCATCAAAAGATACCCCTGAAGATGTCACTATCCTTACAGACAATATGTCAATCATTCAGCCTCCACATAATGTTGTAATTTCCCCGTCTTTGGAACCTCCTTTCGTGTGGGCGAGGGAGACATTTCAGACTTCATCTGCCCTAGAACCTATCATTGAGGTTGCATGTGGCAATATTTCTACTGTTTCTTTACCGCCTCATCAAGTCGAGCAAGATGTTAATGTTACTCAGGCACATGAGATTCATAATGTGCAATAACCTACACCCATCCGACCACCTTTGGACCAATCCACTGATCAGATGAGTCAATCCTCAGATGAGGAATTACAGATTTACACATCCAGGAGGAAGAAGAAGAATGAAGATCTACTTGAGCCGTCCTAGCTTTTTTTTTGTTAATGTTACTCAAGAATTTGATGGATGATATTGTGGTTACTTCGGGTAATGGTATGCACCTCACTAATTTGTTAGCCGACTCACTTCCGAGAACTAGAGTCAGAGGCAGGACTAAATTGGGACGTCCTAGCTTTTTTTTTGCGCTTTGATGATTCTGGTTTTTTTATCTTATATGTACTATTTTTTTTAGATTTTGTGGGTTGGGTGCATTTTTTTGGACCCACTCATAGAACTGTCGGCAGTTAAAAGTTGGAGGGGTGTTGCCCGTAAGAAGCTGTCGGTCACCGGAATCGAAATCTCGTCACCCGCTTCGGAAGGACGTTTAATTTACATATACATATAAGTTTTTAAGAAAAATATGAAATCAAACTGACCCCATACTTTTCACAGTTTAAATAAAAGAGCGCTCTACCTCGAATCTTGTATCTATCCCGAGTGATAAATATAAAACTTGAGAATGAGACTCGATCAAATAAACTAAGAAATATATGACATCCGTTTGGTATGCGAAAACCATTTTATTTGCCGACAAATTCCTCTATTTAATACAAAGAATTAAATACGGTTTATATTAGGCTGGGTTCGGAAAAACTTCCTATAAGGGTAAACTCCTATAGTTAATTACATCTTAAATGAACGAAGTCACTTAAGAAAACTCGATAAAAATCAGAGAAGACTATCTTCAAAGAGGTCAAAAGGATAAGACTTTTCAACAAAATCAGACCAAAGAGTGTCAAATGGGAAAGACTCAAATTCAGAACATTCTTGAAGAATCCAAATGAGGAAGAACTGGGGAAGGTCATAGATTTGGAGGCGAACCTCGGTGATTTCCCAGTCTATCCTATGGTTTGACTTCAGTTGCAAGAAGAAATTATTCAAGTGTTTCATCCTGTCAATTTTATTTAATTAGGGCTTATATTTGC
>JXCR01022162.1:0-10541 GCA_002079205.1 Phalaenopsis hybrid cultivar
TTACATTCCTGAAACTTGCAACCTTATAGCCCTTCTGTATTTTTAATCTATGCAAGATAAGGGACAAAATAAAAAGATGCCTGAAATTTAACCAATTTATGAAATAGCAATATTTCCTAGTGTTTGTAATCTTTCCCAAGGTACACTATATTCCCTTATTCATTTCATGTTAGGTCCATGCCTCCTGTTGTGTCTGTGCTTCATAGTGCAGCATTTATTCCATTACATGCAAGAGATAGGTGAGAATAAAGCTTGAGAAAATGTTTCAATTCATGCAGAATAATTACCAGGGAGCTGTCATACTGTAAGCAAAAAACAGAGTCAGACCTTGTATAGAGTGTCTAAGATGAGAAGATCGAGTTGTCCACCTCCGTCCTTTGAAATAACTATAAAAATTAAATAAACATAAAGAACAGTCAAGCAGTGAAGCCGTTAAACAGTAAATCTTTGGCATAAGTGAAATCCATGCAGCACAAATCAAAATGGAAATTACTACGTTATTGATGCTACTAACCTAATGTATTGACAATGCTACGGGAAGGAAGAAAGGAATTAAAATGTTAATAGTTTCATTTGCATTTCAGTCGCATAACTCAGCCAATGAAATTCACGACCTATTGATATAGCCCAAAACAAATATAAACAGCAACCTAATCTGATGCTTGCATGTGGTGATGACTGAGGGTATAATTTGTTCAGTACAAACTTTACCACAAGGATTGATCTTCTCATGTAATCTGCTCTTTGAAAAAAAATATGAGGGAAAAAATGTGGTGATCATGGAGATCACCGAAGGCAATAATAACAAAATCACTCTTTGCTCAAAGATTGACAAAACAATGGTTCTCTGAAATTGACATGGCATGATAACCCTCTATAAAGTAGATTGGGAAAAGACCAAACACCACCTCCCAAACTACAACCACTAGACGACAAAGGAAAGCACAAGAATGGCTGGGTGGCGGTGGTTTGGGAAGAGAAACACGGGATTCATATTAATTGCTAGGTAGACATTACTACAACAGAAAACTCACGCATGAATCTGGAATATCTGTATTGCTAACTACCTATAAGTTCAGCAAAAGCCAGCGCTTTACACATTCTAGTTACCCTTGTAATGTAATTAATATGCCTTCTAAGTAAAACTCAAATCACATAGAAAAAGTTCAAGAACCGGGTTTTATATATCTCCACCTTCTATATAAATATCTAAATCTAACTATTGTTACACACCAACTAACCCCCCTGATAGGGTCAATCGTGGTGCGACTGAGGCTAGTAATTTGGTCATACCAACTCTGACTAGCACTCATCCTGACTTTTATAATCAGAGCTCGGTGGGTGACGAATTAGTCTAACTGGATCGCCGTAACATACGTGACATATTGCATTTCAAATATATACTCATAAGCATGGAAATCATATTCATCCAAAACATGAAAACTATACAGAACTGTTAAATGCAATATAACAAAAATATGTACCCAAAATACATGTACAAGCTATCAAAATTAACATGCAAAAGCTATATAAAGACACACCTAGCTACTCTTCCCGGTGCTCGTTGCTCTTATATGGAAGGCAACAAACAATAAAGAATGAGCAACAACGAGCTCAAAGAAATTATCAAGACCAACATAAAATTTTGTACATGAAAAAGAAACAAGTGCAATCAAACTATACATATCTACACAGATCATAACATGCTAGCATAATAAAAAATATGAAAAAAAAGCAGAAACAAAAATTAAGACCGCAGTGTAACATGTAGGTCATAAGCATGAAATCATAAGCAAAAAAATGCTCATAATTGATAATTGTATGTAATCGTAGCAATGTTTTTTCACAGATTTCATTTCATAGTAATGTTACTAGTGTAATGTATAAAGTTCAACTATTTTCATTTTCTTTCATCGTGAGTCATCACTTTATCCCAAAAGCCACATAAACTATCAAAAAAGGTTGGGTTTCACCCAACATAACAGTTACCGACAACCCCTCTGATACTCACGGTTCTCTAACGTTCTGTCACCGCCAATTCCAACGGTTCCCAGAGTTTCGTCCCGTATGAGTATCATGAGTCGAAAACACTATATCTCTGCATAATGAACTTGCAAGTACTTATGTAATAATTTATCCCCTAACATTCCTTGTGACATTTAAATCATCACTTCTGCATCAAATATTTATCAGACATTACATGTATCGTAAGCATGGGCAAGAGACATATCAAATAAATACCTGCAAGAAATTCATATTATATATACAGTCATACATATCACGATCTGATCAAAGCATTACATATATTGTAATAAAAGTAAACGTGCATTTATAATTTCGATTGCAGGTATTCATTTATAATATGCAGAAAGTTCTAAATGCATCTGTGTTAAAACAAAAATCATATGAAAACCTATAGAAGATATTTTTCTTAAATTAGCATAAGATTATTTCACCTAACTTGATAGAGCAGTCCTACGACGAGTGCCCACACGCTTCTCGAGTTTGTCGTCTCATATAGACAACTTGAAGCTTGTAGACAGCATAGAATTTCATAAAATTTAACTCATAACATGATTAGCATAAAAACATGCATTAAATGTCAAAACATACCTTAAAAGAAATTTTCTTGATAAGTTTTCCTTTTCTGAAAATATCTAAATTCTCTCCAACACTTCCAAACACCTTAATCTTCACATTCCCTCATGATTTCGCGTTAAAACCAGTACGAAAGCTTACAAAGGACTTTCCAACATTTCCTGCACACAATCAACGCCTTCGATGGCTACCAAAAAAGAAAAAAGTATGAAAAACAAGACAAGTGGACCTGGAGCCCCAAAACGCGAGCAACAGCACCTAGGCGATCACTTAGTTTACTATTCGCCCGATAATACTCGTGCCCTTGCACTGTAAAATTGGTCACAAGGCTCACCTGCTTCAACCGTGACAGACAAGGAAAGGGGAATTATAAGAGAGGAAAATAGGGATAAGAGTAGAAATTTTGAAAACCCTAGACCCGTGAAATCAAAACCCGTGAATTAAAGGCGTAAGAGGTCTGTTGGCTACAGTAGCTGAGGATTAAGGGAGGGATTAATTAAAATAATTAAGATTTTATTATTTTAAAAAAACTTATAATTTCAATATTTTATATTTCTCAAACCTTTCTTAATTTACATGTAGTGCTTTATATCGAATTGCTCAATTTCATGCGTAGAATTTTATAAAATTGCTTCAAGCATATTCTAAGACGTGTGAAATTTGAGGTACTTTTAGAATTTGTCAAACTTACTTGATTTCTCAAAATTAGATATTACAGCTCTCCCGTGCTTATAAAAATATCCTCCTTAAAATTGTTGGCTTTACTTGAAGAGAGGGATATTTCTGTAGCATGTCTTCTTCTTTTCCCACATTACTTCCTTTCGAGGCCTGTAATTCCACTGTATCTTCATAAAAAGAATTTGTCTATTTCAGAGCTTCTTAACATCAGTTGCTAAAATTTTTTCAGACTCTTCAATATATGTTAGATTTTCTCATAATTCGATTTCATGTGAAATTCTCTGCTTTGAATTTGAAACTCATTTCCTTTACACGGAAATGTGAAACACATCATGATTTCCACAAGTAACGCTAATTTGTAGGCAACTGGACCGATCATTTCTATAATTTCAAAAGGACCATTATACCAAGAACTCAGTTTGCTTCCCTAACCAAATCAAGTCGTACCTTTCATTGGCCTGATTTTAAAAAATACGAAATCTCCACCATCAAATTCAATTGCTTTGTGCTTTGGGTCCTAGTCTTTTTGTTACTGATCCTAAGCAGTTTTCAATCTATCTCTAATTAATCTGATTTTCTTTATGACTTCATCAACTAACTGAGGACCTAACATTTGACGTTCACCCACTTTAACCCAACTGAGTGAAGTTCTGCACTTTCTGCCATACAGTGCTTCATAAAGTGTTATTTTGATACTAGACAAATAACTATTGTTGTAGGCAAATTCGATCATTGAATGTGATCTTCTCAACTACCTCCAAAGTCGGGAAAACAAAGCCTTAACTGATCTTCCAACACCTGAATTGTCTTTTCTGATTGTCTGTCGATTTGTAGATGAAATACAATATTGAAATGTAACTGCATACCCAAACTTTGTTGAATGTCTTTCCACAACCTAAGCATAAATCTTCCATCTCTGTTAGAAACAATAGTTTTTGGAATTCCATGAAATCTAATAATTTTTTTGACAGATAATCTGACCAGTTTTTCTAATGAATATGTTTGTTTGATAGACAAAAATTAAGTCGACTTTGTTGATTTGTTATAATGACCCAAATACTGTCACGATCCCGCTGGATCAAGGAAATCCCACGAAAAAATCCATAGCAATTTCATCCAATTTTAATTCAGACATCGACATTGATTATAGCAATTCATTAGATATCTAATGATCGGTCTTTACAATCTGACATTCTTGACATTGAGATACATATTCAACAACATCCTTTTTTATACCTGACCACCAGCAAGCCAATTTCAAATCTTTGTATATTTTTTGTGTTGCCTGAATGAATTTTGTAGCCCTAAATGATGAGCTTCATGCAAAATTTCTGCTATCAAATCATAATCAACAGGTACTCATATCAGTGATTTATTTTGGATAATGTCATCTTCATCAACAGAAATATTGTCATCTTTCTACAGACACTGCTTTAGGAATTTCAAATATTCATAGCTAACCTTTTGTACTGCCTTGATTTTATTACTTAAAGTTAGTTGCACTGTCAGTTGATGTAAATAACTCATATCACCTGATTTTCTAACTTCCAACTGTAAAGCATCAAGTTTATTAATCAACTTTGGCCTCCGAGTAAGAATCCAACTCACACTTCCTGTGGATTTACAACTCAATGCATCAGCAACTACATTTGTTTGGCCCTGATAATGTTGTATATTTAGATCGTAAACTTTGATCAACTCTACCATCTTCAATGCATCCAAATTCAGTTCATTGAGTGAAAATATACTTCAGAATTTGATAATCAGTAAAGACTTCATATTTCACGCCATACAAATAATTTCGCCAAATCTTGAGAGTAAACACTACAACAGCTAACTACAGATCATGTATCGGATAGTTCCTTTCATGTGGCTTCAACTGTCTGGATGCATAAACTATCACATTTTTATTCTGCGTTAAAATGCAACCCAAGCCTCTTAATAATGCATCGCCATGAATCTGAAATACTTCTGTGCCTGATGGAAGAGCTAACATTGGTGCTGCAATCACATGTTTCTTCAACTTTTGAAAATTATGCTCGCATTCTGTAGTCCACTCAAACTAAACATCTTTTCTCATCAGTTTGGATAACAACATTTATTTGTGAAAATCCTTTGACGAACCACCTGTAATATCCCGTCAAACCAAGAAGATTACGTACCTTTGTAACATTTTTTGGAGTAGGTCATTTCACAATTGCCTTCACCTTTTGAGGATCTACTAAAATTCTCTTACCACTGATAAATGTCCCAAAAAATGTAATGTTTCGCAGTCAAAATTCACATATAAAAAATTTTGCATATAACTGATTCTATCTCAACAACTGCAATGTCATCCTTAAATGATTGGCATGATCTTCATCAGTTTTTAAATTGATCTAAATATCGTCAATATATATATAATGACAAATTGATTCACATATGGCTTGAAAATCCGACTCATCGGGTCCATATATGGTCCCAAATGTTGTCTTATTTATATTTGTCTCCTTGACTCCGACATGATGATTTTTCGATCTCAAATAAATTCAAAAAAAAATAGTTGCGCCCTCCAATTGATCAAATAAATCATTGACCATGCGCACAAGATATTTGTCCTTGATTGTCACCTTCTTCAACTCACTGTAATTAATACATAACTGCATGAATCTATCCTTCTTCTTGATGAATAATACTAAAGCAGTTCACGGTGAATTACTTCGCCTAATAAAACCCTTATCGATCAATTCTTGCAACTGACATTTCAATTCTTACAACTTTTTCGGAGTCAAACTATATAGAGATTTGAATATTCTAGACGTTCCTGGTTGCACATCAATACTAAACTCTACTTCACGTTATGATGGTGGCACTGTCAGTTCTTCAGGAAATACAACAGAAAATTATAAAACCAATGGGATGTTTTTCAATTCCTATACATATTTATTTATCACTTCTAATTTTGCCAAAAATATCACTCCACTTTGCAAATACTTCCTAACTTTCACTGCACTAATCAAGGAAGATTATGCATTTTGATCACATGGGATATCAAAATGATTTTTCACCAGACGATTTCAGTTTCGTCCGCCTTTTCTAACATTCAATTGTAGCAAAATGATTTAACAACCAATCAATCCCCAAAATGACATCAAATGTTTGAATTGATACGATAATCAACTCTGCTGACAATTTCTTATCATAAATATGAACATGCACTACACTTTTTATTGACATAAAACCCACTTCTCGAGAGCACGGTAACACACAAATCAGGAGTAAAATGCATCTAAATCGAATAGAACAGTGTTAGGTTGATCATGAATTAAGAGCATATCTATAACCACATCTTCAGATTCATTGGCTTCTTGAGGGGAAATTGCAAAAACTTCAGGCTTTTACTCGTTGCTCAATTCTGCATTCTGAAGTTTCACCATTTATTTGCACCGAAGACTTTCCTAAAAACTGTGTTCTGCTGAGTTGACTGTTTTTCAAAAATTTTCTAGATTGTCGCTTTCCCTGAATTGCCTATGGTATGTTGTACTTTTCTTGTGGAGGCTGTCCACATTTATACATATTCAGAAACCGATCAAGCACTATCCAAAATGTCTTTTTCACATTCTACCCAAATTAGCTTTTTCTATCTGAGGCCGCACCTTCTTACCTCCTGATTCAATTTTCTTGCTCTGGAAGTGTTCTCTTTAGCCAAAATCCTTTCTCTTGCCTGCCTGCTGGAAAAATTTCAACTTATTTTCAATTCTTTATGGCCTTTCAACAAGCACGGAGAAATCATTGATTTCAAATGGAGCTAATGAGAACCTCAAATGATCTCTAAAACCGCATAGAAATCTTAACACTTTTCCGGACATAGTGAGATGCATATCTGGAAAAAAAATAAAATTCTGCCTCATATTACATAATTGTCTTGGACCCTTGAGTTGATTGAGAACTATCTTGCAGTGCTAATATGGTTGAAGGCGGGATAAATCAATCTATAAAGAATTCCCACTGAATCTGTGGAAGAGGTGTCGGCTAAAATTTTTCTCTATGTTACGTCTGCCACCATCTCTCTCCTTCGCCTATTAGCATGAACGTAGTTGGTACCACCTTTTTGTTTTCCGGGCAAATCATATCATCTAGAATTTTTGCGATCTTCAGAAACCAATCTGCAGCAACGGTACAGTTACTAACACCCTTGAATGCAGGTGGCTTGAAAAACTGAAATATCTTGAAGTGTCTATCCACTTCTGCCTCGGTTCCATATCTACGCCCTGTACTGATGGAGGATCTTTAGATAGCAGTCATTTTATCAACTATTTGTGATATCAGCTACACAATGCCCAATTACTTGGTGGTTCTGGTGTCTGCATTTGTCTTGTTTTGATTTTCATCTCTATTCAAAACCTTGGTAGCTCTAAATTCATGTTCTGCACTTGGCTTAAGAGAGTTTTTTCTAATTTTTCTCTAGACAAGTATATCTGTATTTTTCTAATTCTTCTCCACACAAGTATATTTGTATTTGCACAATTTATTATTCACATGCAATTTATCATATAAAATTTTATCATGCACACGTGACACCTAGGTCATAAGGGTTACCCACCTCAGATTCATCAACTTATAATTTTGTATAAATCAATTCAAATTTAATCTCATTCTCACTTTTTATAAATCCAACACGCTTTCATTATTCTTTTAATCCAACAACTATGCTTTGATACCACTTTCTATCACAGCCCAACTAACCCCCCTGATAGAGTCAATTGTGGTATGACAGAGGTTGCCTAGTTGGTCAGACCAAATCTCACCAGCACTCATCAAGACTTTTATAATCAGAACCCAGTGGGTGATGAATTAGTTTAACTAGATCGCCGCAACAAATATGATATACTGCATTTCAAATACAAACTCGGAAGCATGAAAATTATATTATCCAAAACATAAAAACTATATCCAACTACTAAATCCATAATAATAAAAATACATACCCAAAATATATATATACAAACTTCCATTTGTGCAGAAGCTGTACAAAGACACACCTGACTACTCGCCCCAATGCTCGTTGCCCCTACCTGGAGACAACAATGAAGAATGAGCAACAACGGACTTAAAGAAATAATCAAGGCTAGCATAAGATTTTATACATGAAAAAGAAATAACGTGCAATGAAACTATACATATCTATACAGATAATAACATGTTAGCATAATAGAGAACATAAAAATAGAGCAGATACATAAAACAAGACTACAGTGTAACATGTAAGTTGTAAATATGAAATCATAAGTGAAAGCATATTCATAAATATTTAATGTAAATAATTGTACAAATGTCATTTTATATAGATTATTTAACAATAATGTTGCTAGTTTAATGTACAGAGTTCAACTATTTCCATATTCTTTCATCATCAATCATCACTCTGCCCTAAAGACCACATAAACTATCTAAAAATGTTGGGTTTCCCCAACACAGAAGTACAACCCTCCTAACATTCACTCACAGTTTTCTAACGTTCTGTCACCACCGAATTCTCAAGGGTCGAGAATACTATATCCATGCAATGTAGTTGCGAGAACTCATATAATAGTACCCCCTAACATTCCTTGTGACATTTAAATCATCACTCCTACATCAAACATTTATTAGGCATTATATGTATCATAGGCATGACACGAGGCATAACAAATGAATACCTGTAGAAAATTCATATCATATGCATAGTAATAGCATGATCCGATCATAGCATTATATATATCATAAGTAACGTTCATTCATACTTTCAACTGCAGATATTCATTTACAATAAATAGGAAGTTCTAAATACATCTGTGACAAAATAGAAATCATATGAAAACCTATAGAATATTATTTTTATTAAAATAACACAAGATTATTCATCTGACTTGACAGAGCAACTCTACGACGAGTGCCAACGCGCTCATATCGAGCTCGTCGCCTCTTATAGACCAATTTGGAGCTCTTAAACAACATAGGATTTGATAAAATTTGGTTTATTACATGATTAACCCAAAAACATGCATTAAATACCAAAACATGCATTAAAATGACTTTTCGGCGTAAATTTATTTTTCCGAAAACACCAAATTCTCTCCAACACTTCCAAACACTTTAATCTTCACCTTCCCCTCATTGATTTCGTGTTAAAATAATACAGAAGCTTGAAAAGGACTTTCGACATTTCTGGGACACAATCTGCGCCTTTGATGACTAACAGAAACTATAAAAGCATGAAAAATGAGGCAAATGTCAAAACTGAATGGTGAGGAAAGAAATGAAAGCTTCAAATTTCGCGAAAGAGAGATTCGCACTTACAGAATTCCTCGGAGCCTTAAATCACAAGCTAAGACGCAAGGCAATCGCTCAATCTACTATTCGCTCACTGCTTCTCGCGCCCCTTGCATTATAACAACGGTTGCAGGGCTCGCCTGCTTAAGCCGCGACGAACAGGAGAGGGGAATCGCAAGAGAGGAAGTTAGGGAAAGGAGTAGGAAACTTCAAAGTCCCTAGACCCATGCAATTAAAACCTGTGAATTAAAGGCATGAGAGGTCGGTTGGCTACAGTATCTTGGGATTAATTGAGGGATTAATTACAATAATTAAGGATGCGTTTCGCGCGCTGTTTTCCCTGCTACGTGGCACCGCCCTGTGATTTTTTTGCATTTTGGGCGGCGTCTCCTCCGCGGTCTGTCACGATTTGTTGCCAACGTCGGACTCAGAAGGGTAACAGAGCCTAGCGTTCGCCGCAGGAGCATGAAATCATTTTACAATGGTGCCCCCACGCTAACCTAAACGCGAGCGTTCCTCAAACTCCCAAAGCTGCTCCTATTCTCAATCGTCTCGCATCTCCTCTTCCCAACCGCTTATCATCTCCTCAACTTCCCGAGCGAAGGTCGTCTCGCATCCCTCATCTTCCCCAACCCTCGTCGAGTTCATCTTCCCGAGCGACGATCTCCTCCTCAGATCGCAGCCTGGTTTCCTCAAGCAGCGGTAAGATTTTTTTTCCTCAAGCAGAGGTAAGTTTGATTTTCGTTATAAGAGGAGTATTTTAGCCACTATCAAATTGTCCATTGCTTTTTGACCGTATTTTTAGATGGATTGATGGCATTTGTTTTACATTGATTGTTACGAGTGGAATTTTCTTGAGTGACCTATGTGATCTTTTTTTCCAAATTGATTACAAGAAGTTTCATTTTTCCTTCCGTCTCCTCCATTGGTATCACTTCCAATAAGAAGATGATTCATGTATCATCCAGCATGCA
>JXCR01022173.1:0-12286 GCA_002079205.1 Phalaenopsis hybrid cultivar
CTCCTTGAACCTGGTCTTCGCGTCTATACTATGCTCAAATGCTAGAAGTACAGACAACAAATTAGAAAAAGTGAGAATTCTATCCATAGAAAATCTCAAAGAAGATGTGGTTTATGGATTGACTAGTGGACCACTTATAAGTAAACTTAATCCGAGAAAGAATCAGGTCCCCCTGTCTAATGTTAACTCCTAGAAAGTACGTGATGAGTTCATTCAAAGTGTGATTCACCATCTCTATTTATCATTTGTTTGAAAATGAACTACTGAACTAACTTAGAGCTTCGTACCTAGCTTACCTCATAATATTTTAGGACATGACCATCTCTATTTGAAGTGTGATCCCGGGATATGTCATGAAGACTAACAATATCCTTAAAATAAAGACAATAAATGAAATGTTCATTGCCTTGTGATAATGTACAAAATGTATCATCTTGAAAAAATGATCCACTGCTATCATAATAGAATTCGTACTTCATTGCATTTGAGGTAAACCCACAACAAAGTTTATACTCACATTCACTTAGGACAACTCTAAAATAAGTAGGGAGGTATAAAAACCCAAATTATGCCATTAGAACTTAGCTAAATGACACAACTTGTACTATTTAACATGAATGTCAAAGCCTTGTGATAATTGAGTCCAAAATATTCTTTCAATAATCCTTGCTAAAATGTCATGTCATCCCTTTATTGTATCACTCCTATAAAAACTCACTTAGTGAACTCCTAAAAAAGCACAATCTATTAAAAACGAATAGAAAGACATCAAATCTATGGTAATGCTCGTAGAACTTTTTCTAGCAACATGTCCAAATTTCCTCAAAGTCCTAATTAATAGCATACATGCCCTTTGGCATTTCAAAAACAATCATCCTTAATTGCATAGTAGTGATTAATAGGCAATGACAGCTCAGAGCATTAGCTACTTTATTTTGGCTCCTAGTTATGCTTAAACACAAAATGAAAGTAAGATAGAATCTCTACCCATAAGATGTGTCTAACCTTTAGCTTATTCTTGCTATTCAAGAATCTCAAGGCCATATGATTGGTCTAGTGGGTGAACTCATTGACTAATAGGTAAGGGCTTTACGAGCATATGACTCTCAATATAACATAAAAATATGTCATATACGGAATGCTTTCATCTTGAATCATTTAACATCTCACTGAAGAAGGCAATGGAGTGTCCAACCTGACTGCGCAAGCTCTAATTCCCATAGTTGATGCATCACACTCAACCTAACATAGCTTATTTATATCTGAAAGATTTAGAAAAGAAGCTTGAATAATTAGTTTCTTCAAAGCACAAAAATTAGCCTTGGTTTCATTCGACTAGAAAAATTTATCTTCCTAGAGCAACTATGTCAATAGAACTACTGTAAAAATAAAAAACAGATAAACCTTCTATAAAGGGAAGTCAGTCCATGAGAGTTGACCGAATGTCAGCTGAGCAAGTTCAAAATTGACTCTATTTTGGTTGTGGATTCATCTCAATGCCAGCTCATGAGATAATATATTCCAGGATGTAAGTGATATTGGAAATTAACACTTTTTAGAATAACTGAAATGCTCTGCCTGAAGAACTTCAAAGACCTATCACATATGCTACAGGCGGTCCTCTAGAAAATTGTTGTACACTAAAATGACATCGAAGTACACAACTACTAATTTTAAGAAGAAAGCTGAAAAAATCTAGTTCATCGACTAAATAAAAATACTCGTAGCATCAGATAAACCAAAATGTATGACCATCAGCTCATACAGTCTATCACATATCTTAAACATTGTCTTCCACTTGTACTTGGGTCTCATTCTAATTTAGTGGTAGCCATTATGCAAATCAATTTTGGAGAAGATGCTAACTTTATGTGTTTGATCCAATAAACCATCCAATCATAGAATGCAAAACCGATAATTGATGGTGATCATGTTCGCTATCATGTTATCAATGCACATACACCACGATTTACCCCTATTAGACATAATCAAAATTGGCACATCAAATGAATTGACACTCTCACAAACAAATCCCCTAACTATCAAATCTTCAACAAATTTATGCAACTTATCATACTCCATTGATCGCATCATATAAGTTGGTTTGGGAGCAACGACCTCGAGATGAGATCAATAACACGCTTAATCACTAGTACCAGAGGTAAACCGGTGGTAGATTGTCTGTCAATGTATCCTAAAACTTCTCCAAAAAAAGGATGCAATGCATTAATGGTTGATTCCTCCATCTCACTTCCTTCCAACATTACCAATGTCAATCCCATTGGCGCCTTTGTATGGCTAGTAGAAATGTGGTGCAAGATGTTATAGCTTCCATCTCCTCTTGAGCACTCATCACAATAAATTTCTTCTAAGGCAGAATCACAACTTGCTTTCTATCCGCGATGAATGAGTAAGTGTTTTTGTGACCATCATGAAGTATATCATTGTCATATTGATATGACAAGCCTAACAGTATGCGACAAAATTTCGTAACACAACGTCACACCACACTTGCTCATATAGCTTGCTTTTAATGGAAAACTCTATTAGGCATCTCTTCTCAACACTAACCTCATTCCATTTCCTTAAACAAGTCATAGAGTGCGGCAGGAAATGTTATGGTAAAATCACTGCAAATCCTTCTTGGCTTTGGTTTGAAGGATCCGTTAAACAACAAGTTGTCTCCATCATCAATAAAAAGTTGATATTCATCCTCAATGTCATTCTCTCATGAAACTCCACTATCAGCTTCTTAACTCCTCCAAACCCTATGAAGGAATTGTCACACCTCCATCCTCCACCCAAAATATAACTTATTTGTCCAAATATACCTCAAATGGGCTACTCGACATAACACAACCTTCTTCAATCCTACCTATTCCTCCTACCTCTTCTACTTATTTCATTAATGTTCACTTCTCCTCGCTGACTTCATGCTAAAAGCCCTTATGGAAGCCCACAAATCAAGTTAGTCGCTTCCAACACAAATTCGTCTCCGCCACGAATACCAACAACGAAAAAAAACACAAATTCTTGACAAACATCAAAACAAAAATAAAAGGAAGGAAAGAAATGTCCAGAATAGCGTGAAAGAGGCACAACAATTATCTTGAAACTTCAGATCACGGCATACAATCCTCAACCGCTCACCAGTTTATGCCTGCTACAGTGCAAGATCACATAAGAGCTCACGAGATTCTTCCTGTAGCTAATTCGAGAAAAGGGAGAGTGAATAGATTGAGAAAATTTATGTGATCTTTCCTTAACTCTCAGCACGATCTCATCAAACCATCGCACGCCGAGTAAGGTGAGGGAGTCGGTTGGCTACAAAGCATTTACGGGTTAAAAGAAAGATTAGGATTAATTAAATATTAAATTAAATTATTAAATGTATAGCTTCTGAATTTCATATCTCCCAATCCATTCAAAATTAATATATAATGTTTTATATCGAATTTATCATTCAGGACGTGTAGAATTTTATAAAAATAATTTGGTTGAATTCTGAGGGGCGCAAAATTTATGGTACATATAAAATGACAATATTTACTAGGTTTCTCAAAATATTGGGTGTTACAGGAAATCACACTTTTTTTTAGAAAATCGAAGGCAGAGTATAGCAAGAAAAGTCTTGTGTTTTTGTGCCCAAATTTATGACATTTGAAGCACATTATAGCAAGAAAAGTCTTGAGGGTATAGGTTTGATCACATTTTTCTCTTTGTTGTGCTGATTTTCCATAGGTGGCACAAGCTTTGACCATTTAGAATAAGTATTTTTATTGGCTGGCTCCTTAATTGAGCCCTATCTAAAAAGTGAAGCAGACCTTGTGTTGCTTCTCCACTTTTAAAGCTAAGATTTATACACAACCAGCAAGGACTAGTATGGCTCTAATTGCACCACATTGCAAATATATAGCCACAGACCCCCTAGGTATCATGCCACAACATTCTCTTCTAATTCGACCAACTCACGTTTTACTAGTAGTTCAAACTTGACAGTGTACCCTTTCTCTAAAGATAAATGTTTTGATTGTATTTTGCAGAACTTCAAGAAGACATCATAACGATAATGCAGTGAATAATATTTGTGATGCATCTCCTTTATTTTGGATCAGGTTATGATCTAGCTATTTCTCTCATGTTGGTGCATGCACTTCAAATTCTCCCATAACAAAGAAACACTCATCTTTAATTTAATAGCAGCTAACTTCAAACTTCTATCTGGTGGCATATCCTTGTACTCAAAGATCCATGTCATAGTCTATAGTCATTTGAATTCATACGACCATCAAGTATCAGTAAATCAATATTTACTTCAAAATTACCCTTTTCTCCTATACCAATACTGAATTAAGACAGTACATAATCATCATTTGGAGCTTCTTGGTAAAAGGGATTTTCTTCCTCATCTCTATGGTTGGTCGCCATTATGGCTATGGGTGACTTCGCCAAGTTATTTTCTTCCAAAACCAACAAACCTTCATTGTAGTTAAAATATTTATCACTACATATCCTTCAAGATAAACTCTCGAGCATTGCTTTGGTGGTCTCTCTTTGGCAGCATGGTGGATTTCCATTTTTAGGGTTTAAGCCAAGGTAGAGGTGGCTGTTTTTGGGTTGGTTAAAGGTGAGAGGAGCTAGATTTAGATATCAAAAGGGTATTTGAGCACGTGAATGAATTAGGATGAAAAGGGGAATAAACTGAGAAACAAAATTGAAATCAATGAATCCCTAAGCACTTAGGGTTTGTTTGGTTATGAAACAAAATCACATCAATCTAAATTAAGCTCCTAGAAGGTGTTGAATGACTGATAAATGGGTCAGGGTGTTATAAGCTGTGATAAAAAGGGGAATAAACTGAGAGACAAAATTGTTTGGAGGAAAAACTAGGGCACTTGCTGTTGTCCTGGGGGGGAAAAGTATGGAGAAGAGGGATGCAGCTAGATGGGCAGTACAGGCATCAGAGAGATTCCACCACTTGCTCTAAATGAAGACATAGACTCACCACTTGAAGGACAAGAGGGTTGCAACTCTCCAAATAGAAAGAAAATAGTGAACACGCTCCAAAATATTAAAAAAACAAAGGCTAGATTTAACAAAGAGGTTTAAACAACATATATGACTAAGGAAAAAATTCATAACAAATAAAAATTAAATACATAAACAGAAAGGCCATGTAAACGTAGCATCGCCAACATATTATAACAATCATAAAAAAGTACAAATAAATAATTATATAAATCCTAACTAAAAGAGTGACTACACAGCTACTTGTTAATAAAAAGTTTTTATAAATGGGTCTAATAACATGCTGAGAGAAAGCGCTCCAATCCTGACTAATTGCCAAAGAACAAAGTCAGCCCAAGTCAAAAATTAATTTGATTTAGATTACTCCATAAAATTGTAAGTGGTTATGGACTCTTCAAATCTTGAATATCTTGACAGACGAAGAAGTAATCTTATCAAGGACAGTGGGGAAGCACATCTATTGCCTCAAAGAAGTGAGCCACCATTTACCTCAATATTCTCCCCAACATGGACAAGTTGATCATCAAGGATGAGCTCACATTCCCAAGTGCAAGTAAAAAGACCTCATCTCGCCAATCTTAGCCACTAGACTCTCCCGCATATGTTGTGGCACAAAGCTATGATTTTTAGGGGTTGCTGAATCAGTAACATCACAAATCTTCTAAACATGTTTTTGATGGATAGATTGGGTAAATCACTCTCAGCAATTGCACTATCCACCATCACCATCTCCCCAACATTCTCATCAACACACCATACCATGTTATCTGCAAGCTGCTGAAGTCACCCTTGTCGTATTCATTGAAATATTGAGAAGTGAAAGCTCCCTACTAAAGAAAAACATCAAGGGGAATAAGCCGTCCCCACAAGGGCTGGTATAAGAGATCAAAACTGTGAGAGCTACAACCATAAACTCTGTGCAATAACCCAACACACTTAAATTAGATGCACAGTAGGCCCACTGGAAGTGGTCAGCTTAAAACTCCCTAAAGTAAACGTATGAGACTTACTAACAAAAGCGGCATATTGTTAACTCAGCTCACTGCAATGGAGAATCCAAGACAATTGTTAGACCCATCTATAAATAAAATAAAAACTCGTATATTATAATATTTCGATTGATTATGTCCTTGAGTTAACCATAAAGTAGAATTACCCAAGTTGTTTGGAGGCTCCAGAAAAACCTACCTATCTAGAAACAATGGCTCCTCTAATTGGCAAGAGCGTCAAAGCACACACCAAACAAAACTATGTATGTGCATACTCATTATTTACACAGGTCCGTTAAAGCTATATCATGTATTTATTTATTGGATTTAAATGTACTTACTATTGTAGCGTTCAATGTCTTATCAGCATACAAGATTCAACTCTATATTTCCTACCACCAAGTAATATAAATTTTTTGAAGTTTCTTTCTCTAAGTCTTACTATTCTATTTTTCATGTCTTTCTCCTTTTTCATGGTTCGGGCAAAACCATATGGGTTCTAAAGTAGGGTGTGTGCATTGCCTTAGACAAATTTTATTACAGCACAAATAGGTAAATTAATAGGCATACAAAGGTTAATCTTCATCTCAAAAGATCACAGATAAAATATCACATGGTCCCAATCGGATTTTAAAACAAATATTAGAAAACAAACTTATATCAATGCTAAGAGAGAAAAATCATGTTTCCTCAAGTGTATTGTGATCCCAAGGTAAGTATTTAAAATATTTAAAAAGGCTAAATATACTTGGAAAAAAAATACAAATCACAAATGAAATACGCACTTTGGCAGAAAAGTAGCACGTAAACCATGTTTTCGTGCGGTAGATCTGATGGTCTCACGAGTAAAAACCAAGTTATCAGCTGCTGAAGTACAACTTGAATGCCCCAAAGTAATCTCAAATTGTCCATTTCCAGCTTCTGCATGCACCTATATCACCGGCCAGACAACAAAAAGAAAACATGAGCGATTTTAGCTGCTGTTGAACGAAAGAAAATAAAGATAACAAAACAAATAAGCTATATATGGACAGACGAGTAGTTGAAGACATTAGATGCAGTTAAAAGATAAAACACAAGCTTTTGCAAACTATGAAGCATCAACAATTTCGTGGAAAATGGAAAAAAAAAATTTAATGGGGAACCAGCTAGAACAGTACAAAAAACACAATGGCATGTGAAAGACAAGCTTAAAAGTACATTAAGATTTAATTGTCCTAGAATCACTTCATCACATGCACCAATGAGCACAAATAAAAAAAAAAATTTGAATGGCATTTAAATTTTAACAGAAACAAAAAGATACTAGACAATAAAAAAGAAAGAGAATGACAGTAATGCCAAACACAAAACTAATTTAACAGTCTATAACTAAGGCAAAGGAGCAACCATTGCATCGGTGATCAAAATAGAGGTAGGCAAAGGGCAGGTCAAACTAGGCTCGTGTTGAATCAAATTGGGTCCAAGGGGTTTAAAGCCCAAATAGGCCAAAAACAATATTAAGACATGACTACAGGCCTAATGATTTAATAGTGTCATACTATTACTGAATTACATTAAATGCATCAATTCTCACAAATATAAAAAATCGATTTCAATAGCATATAAATTTTAACGGAAAATAGGATATTAAGGTGATAAAAAAGAAAGCGAATGACATAAATGCCAACACAAAACTAATTTGGCAAACTATAACTAAGGCAAAAGGAATAGCCCTAGCACTGGTGTTCGAAAGAGAGGTGGGCACTAGGCAGGCCAAAATAGGCTCGAGTTCAGTCAAATTGGATCAAAGGGGTTCAATCAAATTGCAGTATTAGAGGTATTGCGAGCGGAGCAACTATATGTCCATCAGAAGAAATGTCACTTAATGACAAGTTAGGTATGCTTTCTGGGTTACATTTTGTCTAGTGCAATCAAACAAATGGATCCCGTAAAGCAAGAGGTCACTATCAGCTGGGTCGAACCACAATCATTCACCGAGTTGAGGTAATTCTTGGGACTGACATCCTTCTATCGAAAATTTATTGGAAATTTCAGCACAATCACCTCCCTTTTGACTGAACTTCTGAAAGGAAATGAGTTTACTTGGACAACCGTAGCCCAGGACAATTTTGACACACTGAAAGAAAAGGCGACTCAAGCCCCTATGCTAGCACTATCTGATTTAAACCAACTTTTCGAGGAAGAATGTGATGCCTTTGATGTGGGGATCAAAGCAGTACTGAGCCAAGGAGGACACCCCATCACTTCTTCAGTGAGAAATTGAACAAGTCCAGGAGAAAATACTCAACTTAGAATAAAGAGTTCTACACCATCATAAGAGCTCTGGAACTTGGAGTCATTACCTATTTACAAACGAGTTTACACTGTTTACAGATCATGAAGCCCTAAAATTCCTCAACAACCAGAGCAAACTAAAGAGACGACATGCCACCTGAGTGGAATATCTAGCCTCATTTCAATTTGTACTAAAAGACAAAGCGGGAAGCCAGAACCGTGCAGCGAAAATGCTAAGTCATCAACACCTATTGATCACATCCATGCAGGCGCGAGATGTGGGCTACGAGGTCATTAAGAATGTATAGGAAACAAATGAAGATTTCAAGAACAATTGAAAGCAATGTCAAAACAAGCCAGCAGGACAATATTATCATACAGATTGACATCTGTTCCACCAGGGTCAGTTGTGCATTCCCTTGTGTTCAGTAAGGGAAACTATTATCCAAGAAGGCCACAACGGAGGACCAGCAAGCTATTTCGATAGGGACAAGGCCCTCACCCTCGTAAGAGAGCAATTTTTCTGGCTAAAGCTAATAAGAGATGTCAAATGACATGTCAAGAAATGTAGGATTTGTCATCTGGCAAAGACAAGAGCTCAGAACGTTGGATTATACACACCATTTCCAGTACCAGAGGCACTGTGGGTAGACATCAACATGGATTTCGTGCTCGAACTTCTGAGGACTCAAAGGAACAAGGATTTTGTATTGGTTGTAGTAGACAAATTCTCCAAAATGGCCCACTTTGTCCCCAGTCACCGGACGCTAGACGCCTCTTACATAGTCGATATATACTGCAGGGAGATTGTAAGGCTGCATGAGATTCCCAAGACCATTGGCTTCGACAGAGAAGTAAAATTCCTAAGCCACTTCTAGTGGACACTATGGGGAAAGCTCGACACGAAACTCCAATTCAGTTCGGCAGCACATCCACAAACAAACGGACAGAAGGAAGTAGTAAATCGGAGCCTCGATAATCTCCGAAGGTGTTACGTACGAAAAAACATAAAACAATGAGATCTCATCCAAGCCCAAGCTGAGTTCGCCTATAACCAATCCATCAACCAAACAATAGGTCGAACTCCTTTTGAGATTGTGTACGAGAGCAATCCACTTACGCCACTTGAATTAATACCACACTCGCCATCTTAAAAAATCAGCAAGGATGCCACAGAACGAGCTCACAAGATCCAAAAGCTCCATGAAGAAGTTGGCAAGGAAATTGCTAAGCAAAATTAAAAATACTTGGCATAGGAAAATAAATATAGGAAGAAACATTTCAGGAAGGTTTCGTTGTATGGATTCGATTGAAAAAGGAGATATTTCCCAAAGGATCATTCAGAAAGCTTAAGCCAAGAGCAGATGGACCTTTCAGAGTACTTCAGAAGCTAAAAGACAACGCTTATAAGATCGACCTGTCTGGGGACTAATTCGGGCACAAAACAACGCCTCGAGTGGGATGCTTTGAAACAGCAGTGTCAAAGCCCCACGAAGCTGGGCGAAACATCGTGCGCGCGAGAAACCCGCGAACTTACGAATGCAGGAGAACAGGCACCAAGATCACAATCCCGCAAATGGGAACAAAAATTGGATCGCGAATCTTCACGATCAATGGTTGCTTCATGCACCTTCCACACTTGACTTCTTATATAAAAGTCTTTTTTCTGGATTCTTCTTACCGTCCCACTCCCTTTCCTTTCATGTAGAAGTAGGAGGCTATAAATAGTTGTCCCCGGTATGTGTGGGGGACAAGTTCTACGAGAGTTGTCTTCTAGTCTCTTATGTGGGTCTCTTCCCTCTTGTTAGGGCTGTAACCAAAGACAGGTGGTGCTTCAGCTGTATCCTGCACCAAGGTGGTGTTGTAAACTTCAAACACCTTCGCTATTTCTCACCAATCCCTTTTCCCTACCACTCCCTAGGTACATACCATACCCACATTCCTCCACCACTCTACTGCCACCCCTACTTCCTCCCCAACCTCGTCATCCAATCCAACTACAACCAACACAATCTCCTACCTAACAACGATCACACCCTGCTGAAGCCACTACCACCTTTGAATCTCTTTCTATAGCTCTAGCTAGTGATTCTTCTGTTATTGTATCTCTTTTGTTGAGTCATGTTGTACTTCTATTTTTAAATCAATAAAAATTTACTTTTAATATTATACCACATCTCAACTAGTTCTGTTATCAATATCACACATTCACTTCACTACCTCCCGCTTTCCACGATTGTCGTCATCCCTCTCAATCATCTCGATCCCTCCAACCGACCTCCACCACACATTTGGATACATTAGGAACACTGGTGTCATTTTATGTTTTGCGTTCTTATTTCCGTTCGAGTCATGTTATAACCTTCTTTTAATATTAATGAAAGTTTGTGTTTGTGTTTTTCACTGTTTTTCTTACTAGTTCCGATAACATCTGGTATCAGAGCTAGTCCAACCCTAGTCCCATCCTAAGGTTTCGTTGCATCCACCCCTACCCAAGCTACCTCCACCGAATTTTTCCTTTCGATTTCTAATCCTAGCCATGCCACCGCGAAGAGGTACACCTGACTTGACTTGGGAAGAGATTTAGCAAAAAATTCGATGTCTACAACGGAGATTGGGAGAGCTAGAAGACGGAAACTAAGAAGAGGTTACCTTTGTTCGTGATCGAGGGAGTCAAAGTAAAGATAGGGACGATGAGATCAATCTGTTCCACAGGGAAGATCACAGTNGAAGCTCCATGAAGAAGTTGGCAAGGAAATTGCTAAGCAAAATCAAAAATACTTGGCATAGGAAAATAAATATAGGAAAAAACATTTCAGGAAGGTTTCTTTGTATGGATTCGATTGAAAAAGGAGATATTTCCCAAAGGATCATTCAGAAAGCTTAAGCCAAGAGCAGATGGACCTTTCAGATTACTTCAGAAGCTAAAAGACAACGCTTACAAGATCGACCTGTCTGGGGACTAATTCGGGCACAAAACAATGCCTCGAGTGGGACGCTTTGAAACAGCAGTGCCAAAGCCCCACGAAGCTGGGCGAAACATCGTGCGCGCGAGAAACCCGCGAACTTGCGAATGCAGGAGAACAGACACCAAGATCACAATCCCGCAAATGGGAACAAAGATTGGATCGCGAATCTTCACGATCAATGGTTGCTTCATGCACCTTCCACACTTGACTTCTTATATAAAAGTCTTTTTTCTGGATTCTTCTTACCGTCCCACTCCCTTTCCTTTCATGTAGAAGTAGGAGGCTATAAATAGTTGTCCCCGGTATGTGTGGGGGACAAGTTCTACGAGAGTTGTCTTCTAGTCTCTTATGTGAGTCTCTTCCCTCTTGTTAGGGCTGTAACCAAAGACAGGTGGTGCTTCAGCTGTATCCTGCACCAAGGTGGTGTTGTAAACTTCAAACACCTTCGCTATTTCTCACCAATCCCTTTTCCCTACCACTCCCTAGGTACATACCATACCCACATTCCTCCACCACTCTACTGCCACCCCTACTTCCTCCCCAACCTCGTCATCCAATCCAACTACAACCAACACAATTTCCTACCTAACAACGATCACTCACCCTGCTGAAGCCACTACCACCTTTGAATCTCTTTCTATAGCTCTAGCTAGTGATTCTTCTGTTATTGTATCTCTCTTTTGTTGAGTCGTGTTGTACTTCTATTTTTAAATCAATAAAAATTTAATTTTAATATTATACCACATCTCGACTAGTTCTGTTATCAATATCACACATTCACTTCACTACCTCCCGCTTTCCACGATTGTCGTCATCCCTCTCAATCATCTCGATCCCTCCAACCGACCTCCACCACACATTTGGATACATTAGGAACACTGGTGTCATTTTATGTTTTGCGTTCTTATTTCCGTTCGAGTCATGTTATAACCTTCTTTTAATATTAATGAAAGTTTGTGTTTGTGTTTTTCACTGTTTTTCTTACTAGTTCCGATAACATCTGGTATCAGAGCTAGTCCAACC
>JXCR01022183.1:0-17987 GCA_002079205.1 Phalaenopsis hybrid cultivar
CCTACTCCTTACAACAAAATATCATGTGAAGCAACAACTGACACCAAATAAACACTTAACAACCTATGAAGCAATGCATCATCTCGATCGACGATGTCTCATAAAGAAGGTGCAACGACACACCTTGAAGACAATAAACCTTGAATACGGTGTAGCATCGTATACTGATAATGGTGTAACAATACACTTCACATATGGTGCGAAGATGCCTCTGGAAGATGGCGCAACGACACATCTCAATAATGGTATAACAACACACCACACGTACGTGCGACGATGCCTCCCGAAGGCAACGTAACAACACGCTTCAAATACGGTGCGATGTCGTCTTCCAAAGATAGTGTAACAACGCAACTCGAATACAACACAACGACACACCCAGTGACGATTTAGCAAACTACTATCGGTGCCGTCAGTGACCACCCACAACTATTATGGCTACCAACTACGATCTTTGTTACTAACTACGACTGTTATAACCACCAACCATAACCTCCATGATCAACTACATATGTTGTGGCCCAATTATAATTATTATTACTAAACTACTATTTTATATATATGATTATTAGTTTTGTAATTTATCTTATCTAATTTAAGAAAAGAGTATATATGTGTACTTTTAGTTACATAGTAGATTACTTTGATTAGGTTAAGCCTCATAATTTTTTTCTGAGATAAATAAAGATGCAATTCACTAAGTTAAAACAAATACTATTATACTAAAAGCTCTTAAAATAAAATATTTCATATAAAATAAAATAAAAAATTGAATAATTTTAATAAAAATATCATTTTGCAGAGCCAATTCTACCTATATAATTCTGAACACTAATTTCTAAACAAATGCCCATGTAATAAGTTAATTGCCACCTAAACGGTCGCGCATTATATTTTGGTCAAACTATAAATTCTCTATTTTCTAACTTTCATTGTAGGCCTAGAACTGCAAACAGTCCGTGTTGAACCGAGTTATTTTTTTCAGCTTGAGCTAATTTATGAAGAGCTTGTTTGAGCTTGATTTGAACTCAATTCAAGCTTTCAAAGATACATTCGAGCTTGAACTCATTTATAAATATGGTATTCGAGCTCAGGTCAGCAATTCGAGCTCAATTCATATAACAATTATCGAACTTATTAACGAGCAATTTGTTTAACAAAATAAATATGGAGCCTTTTCAAGGTTTAATCAAGTCTTACTAGAGTTTTATAGGAGCCATTCATTAAGAAAAAAAAAATTCGAGTTATATCAAATGATGTTCATTTAGCTTAAAAATAAAAATTTAAATGTTATTGTTCATGTTATAAATAGAATTGGGCACCAAACAAATGATATGATAGAAGATTAAAATTCGCCAAAAAATATAAATAGAATTAGGCATCAATTAGTAAAGCGGCATGACATGAATCTGTTTTGCATACTGCAGCAGGCATATTATAAAAAGAAGTAAATACATAACTAGGCCCAATAACTACATGCCAGTGAGTGACAAATACCCACCAATCTTCGGCATCCGTAAAAAGAACGCGATTTGCAACAGCTGGTGTTGGAGGCTTATGAGGAAAAAGTGCTGCACTAAACAAATGCAGAAACCTCTGCTCCAACTTCGCAATATCAGCAGGAACGAGAGCGACTGAATGCTTCATGTTACTTTCCACAAGTGTAGTAGCTAGCGATTGCTTAGGTAGTTGTTGACCAGATCGGAGTTGACACTAAACTGGTACGGATCCTCCTACAAAATTGCTGACTGCATTATCTAGAGAGACTGCCATCGGTAGGGAAAAAAGAGGCTCTACACTTGAACGACTCTTTAGAGGACCATGTTCCAAGCGGCTCTGTCTGTATACTGATACAGCTGCCAGGTCAATCAAAAACTACTATTAGTAGTCCCCTAGAATTTTTACATGGGCAATTTATCCCAAAGTCTATAAAAGTGACAAATAAGCTCCCACACTCTTCAAGGTAAGGCTGAATAATCCTCCATGAAGACCATGTCAGCAGATATTAAAAAACTCTGAGACTAAATTGGCACTTTGTAAACTCTGGGACTAAAATGATCTCATATAAAGAATTGGACAACTATCTTAACACTTTTCTCATAAAATAAGATTGTTTTTAAAATTTAAAATGATGAGAATCCAACTTTCTTTAATATCAGCAAAGTAATACTTCACAAGCATAAGCGGAGCTAGATCAAGAATAGATAAAACAGAGTCATTATCAATTCCAGGCGTCCAGTAACAGCTCACGCTTTGATTTGAATTAGCTTGCATGGATGAATGAAGACTTGAATACGGAACCTTCCTCCAAGAAAGCGAAATTTCATGTCTTTCAATCATTTCCAATATCAACTTCTGCAAATCATTGACAGCTTGCTGTCTAGAAAACTCGAGAACACAAACAAAGAGAACTTAGACAAGAGGCTGAACATGTTCATGCATTAAACAGTAAAGCTGTCCGATTTGGATGGATGTGAACCCACTGATAAGATCTGCACCGGAAACAGATGCAGAGTGATGAAAAGAACGACGAATAGATGAATGCATCTGCCATGCAAAAGAAGGAAAAGGAGGTTTCTGTGAATTTGACACATAAGGCGATATTGGACGTAATGTCGCCTTAGATTGTCCCAAGAGAAACTTCATGTTTTTTGTGGACAACTTTAGGCGTTTCTTTTGTCGGGTCTCTGGTATAGGAGCCTTCCCATATTGCTTCCCGCTATGTTCCGTGCTACATCCAGTAGTTTCCTCAGCATCGCTCTCAACTGCTTCCTCAAGTTCGACTTCAAAGTTCGCATCATTTTCTTCGTCTTCATCGAAAGCTCTCTCTCCTTGATCCGCTTGCTCATTCTCATCCCCTTCCAAAAGAACGACAGTAAGAAACTTGTGGTATTCTTCTTCATCTTCTGACTCTTGAAGGAAAGTCTCCAGTTCTTCGAGCGTATAATTTGTAAGCGAGTGACAAGCCCTCGCGCGCCTTCAAATAGCATCATCATTAACATCAACAATAGGCACGTTGATGTTTCCATGATTGGAAGTCACAACATTTTCATTCACGATAGAAACCACTGTTTTCATTCGTTTTACTCTCTTTTATTTTAGAATGAGTCGTTAGCATGTCAATCATTGTATATTTTTCTTTCTCGAATAAGTCTCTCTTTCAGATCATATGAACTGTCTGAAAAAGAGAGGAACAGAAAAAGACAGACATACGACAAAGCAACAAACAAGAGAAAACACAAAATGTGGAGAGCCTACGTGCGGTGAACCTCGGAAGGATAAGCCAAGCATGTCCGCCCAAACAAGATCGGACGGAGGCATTTTGGACCAATATTCAAGAAAGAATGACTATGTAAACTGCCCAAAACCAGATAATCAGGTATAAGTGTTTGTTATGGGGTCAAAAGTACTCCTAATGGGACGTATTACACTTGATTAATTACATCTAGGGGGTTTCGTTTATATTATCGTGAACTTTGACAAATAAGTACTCAAAATAAGTTTATTTCATGTGGGAAAAAACTCAATGTTTCAAAGTTCACATTAAGTCATCGGGAAGATAGTGAGTATCTCACATCCCGAATGGGTAGCAGCTAATCGGCATACGGAGTTCACGGAATAACCATAAGTCATCTCGACGGGGATATCTCAACACGTCGAAGCACGTCCGAGTCATAAGTGCGGATAACAAATCGTCAAATCTCAAACAGACGACAGCTCATCGGTTATTAAAGACATAAAAAGTCAAATTTGTAAACATTTATGCATGCACCTAAAAAAAAAGATTTCCATTATTACATACTTACCACTCAATTTCTATGTACGTAAAATTTTTACATATATGTCATTAATGTATGAAAAGATGTATTTCACTTTTTAAAAATTAAAATATTGATATTTTTAATTTCATATGGATCGTCTTCTCACGAATTCAAAACCTCGACGCAGAGAACGCGACCAAGATCATGGGTATGCTCCTCATTCAAGAGCATGGCGAGAAAGAAATGATTCGCCTTGAGTTTGGCCCTGAAGCTTTACTTCATTTTTTCGTTCTCAAGGTCCGCAGAGACCTCAAACTCCTTCCTTCTTCCTCACTCACCACACCTTATGGTGGTGGCACCGTAACCGGCGTTTTCTCCCGACAAAACTTTGCTCGTTTCCTCTCTGTTTCTCCATCAGAAGAGCTTATCGATGAACTGTAGTTGCAAGACCAGCTTTCCTTCATCAGGGAAGGGGGTAACAACGCACAGGTGAGAGCAAAATGTGGTGGGCTTTTTTTCCCGACATGGTTGAAGATTGCACGAGCCCGAGTGCCGGAGGTGAAGGCGTGCTGCTTTCAAATTCAGTGGGATGGGGAATGAACGGTATGAGTGGATTTGGGTGGAGACCCTGCCTTTATTTTGCAGAGGCTTTTGCAAGAATGGGAATGCTTGTCGATTTCTTCATGATAACGCTGCAGCAAAGCAGGAGTTATGACTTCAGCCTGCGAAGAGCGAGATTTCGGCCTGCGGCGAGCGAGACTTCAGCCTGCGATGACGAGGGAAGCTTCGGTCTACAACAAGGGACTCTTCTCTCTCGACACGATGAGGGTAACCCCGTTAAAATTTTTTTCCGAAACACAGACCGCAAGGCTCGACCCACAGTTCACATGTAATGTAAAATAAAAATTTCATTCGTGCATAAGTTGTTCAAAATTGCATCCAAACGGTGAGGAGAGATTTTGAAAACACCGTCGTGGCTGATAAGCTGCCCCAAACATACCATAAATCTACCCGGTCATGAAGGTAGTCAACCCAACACGTTTTGAGATCTCCGGTCAGCAATCCGTGAATTGTGTCGCCCACAGGAACCTCAGTAGCCTTAAGTTTAGATGACGAAAACTATCATATAACTAAAAGCTGGAGCTCCAAGAGGTGGGACTTACATCTGCTAGTGACAAAGATGTCTCAAGAAAGAAAGAGAAGCGGAGGTTCAGCTACAATGTTGGAAATGCTCCCAACAAAAGGATTTATACCCGTCTGAGTAGGGGAATCTTCTAATACCCTAGGCGTACCAGACAATCATTTATATAAAAGGTATGTTGGGCCAATAAAGTTGGAGAAGCACGGAGACTCCTCCTCGGGAAATGCAAATATGAATGCAGTTATATAGAGCGGTCCATTAATATATGCAGAAAATCAAAGTGCAGTTTTAAAATCCTTAATACTTTAATCCTAAATTTTAATTATCTAGAATGTTTTATTAGAATTTTGTAAACAAAAATTAAAAATTTTAAATCCTAAAAAACCTATATTGCATCGTGAAATGCTAAATCATATAAATAAACAAAGAAAATAAGCACACATACAGATATGTAACAAAAGTAAAACAAGTCAAATCAAAATAAAAGGAAAGGTCGATGTCGCTGGGTCGACAACATATCCTAGAAAAAAAAAAAAGACGGCAGAAGACCTAATTCTATATATCAATGTAAAATACAGAATTAAGATACGGGGGGCAAGTATAAGCTCATGGTCCCCTCCATATGGTTCTTGCGCCAAATGCCTAGGAACTCATGCAAGTATCTAATTTCATCTGCAGGACTTTCCTAGACTCTATAAAGTACATAAGAAAAGAAAAAAAAACTCAATGTTGCATGAAAACAAATGTTAGCCGAAAAACTCGCATGCATATAACATATCATGAGTCATGTCTTATAAAAAGAGAAGTTAAATAACACCTACAAGTAAATTATTAGAAATCATTACTTGATCCCCTCATAGCGGTATCTGTGTGTGCACATAGATGCATGACTCCCTGCAGAAAAGCGTCCTAATACACCATCAAACATAAGAAACATGCAGTCCCACCACAAGCACAGTGCAAAATAAAGTCTAGCTAGGGCAACCAATCCAGCAAACAACAATAGTTAGATATCAAAAAGTTTACCTATCAACGTAAATCCTAGCCCGACACACTATCTACTGAAAAAGTTGAATAACCTAGTATCTAAGTGTGGGGTAAGTCTGGGTATAGTACGAGTTTGACAGAGTCGTCATGCCGACCCCGTCCTAAAGATCCGAAAGATCTAAAGGGCGTCATGAAGACGGGTGACACAAATTAGATTCATTTAATCTTTAGCACAGTCATACTAGTGTCAATCTCGATTACTTAGCTCGTATTGTCCAACAGGATCGACCCGACAAACAATGCTTGTTAAGACATCGTGACTAACGCGGGATCACTCTCCTAACGAGTTTGACTCACTAGTCATGCAAATATGCAAATGCAAGTACAAATAGTCATGTGACAAAAATGATGAGTGTAAAGTAGGGCAGTGACTTCGGAAAAAATGGATGCAGTGGAGACAACGACCCGAACAAATGAGTGTGTCGTAGCGACAGCGAGTCGAAGATGGGCATGTCGTGGGGGCAGCGACCTAAGGAAGGTCTGCTGAGACGACAGTAACCAAAAGGGATGGGTGTGTCGTTAATGCAACGACACGTGGAAGATGTGCCGAGGCAGCAGTGACAAAAAGGAATTCGCTTGTTGTGATTGTAGCGGCCTGAGGAAGGTCTGTCGAGGCGGCAGTGACCAAAAGAAATGTGCTTGTTGTGGCGACAGCGGCACGAGGAAGGTGTGTCGAGGCAACCGTGACAAAAAGAGATGCACACGGCGTGGCGGCAGTAGCCTGAGGAAGGTGTACCGAGGCAACCGTGACAAAAAGTGATGCACATAGTGTGGCGGCAGAAGTCTGAGGCAGCGGCCAAAATGAATGTGTCATGGCAGCAACAGCTCGAGGAAGGTATGCTGAGACAGCAGTGACCCAAAGATATGCAATATAGCTAGGCGAACATGCAAAAAAAACATGCATATGTACACACAACGTGTAGAGGTGCTCATGGTCGGTCGACCGGGCCGTGGTGGCCGGTCGTACCAAAATGCACGGTTGACCTAGCTGGGGCGGCCAGTCGGAGCGAAGTGAGACTCTCATCGAGCTGGGGAGACCGGTCGAAGCGAAGTGAGACGCTCACCGAGTTGGGGCGGTTGGTCCGAGTAGTGAGATGCTCACCGGGCGGTGGCGGTCGGTCAGAGCGGAGTGAAATGCAACCATGTCCAAAGCAAAAATGAGTGCAATCTGAAGCAAACCAACATGCAAATAATCAACTAGGCTCGTGCTAACGACCTCGCCTAGGAAACCGAGGGTTGACACTTGTGGATTCGCAGCATCACCTTCTCCAGCTTAGGCGTGACAATGTGCAGGGCTTCCTTCTCAATTTCTCATAGGGGAAACTCTCCACCATTCGTAAGACGGATTAGCTACAAAATTTTTTCCGCTATACGAACGCCGATTTTATAGAACGGACTAGCTACAAAGCTTTTATGGTCCTCTAAAATCGAGCTCAACTAATCCCTCCAAGGGGGATTCTTGGGAGGATTAAGATCATTAAAGCCGTGGGAAATTGGGATTTCAACCCGCAGTGATTAAGGCCTAAGGCTCACAAAACGAGGGATCGCTCGGCTTCAAATAGAAGTTGTCAAAGCATGAGATTTCTGACTTACGACTCCCTATAAGAATTCAACGATCAATCACATAGGCACAACTTCGCGCCGGCGCGCGCACCCAGTGTCGGCGATCAAACTCACACGCCTAAACACCACTAATCTTAAGGCTGACTAAGAGTTTCAGAGGAATCTCACCATTGTGACTGTTGCGGACGCGTTCAATTTGCTTGCTCCAAGCTCGCTCTCTCGCCAAAACGATACAGGTCATATACATCGCAACGAATGAAGACGGGAGCTAATGAGGGCAAGAAACTCATTTTGCAGTGAATCTCGTAATGAAACAAAAGAAAGAGCATATGAGATATGCTAGTACGCAAAAATAAATAATCATAGCATATGAAAATGCAAACGAAACATATACCTTAGCGAGAGGAGCCGTTCGACACCAGCAAAAGAGAGGAACCCACAACTATACTAACAGAAAGAAGCGCAGGAGAAAATCTTTTCCGCGAGGTGGAAGACCTTGGACCTCCTAGAATAGCGACGTCGCTCTCTATCCAGCGACGTTGAGGTCCTCCGGCGAAGCGTCCAACCACCGTAAATGAGACACGATGAAGCGACGGAGCTAGTAGGTCGGTAGCACGCAAGCAAAACGAATAATACAAGGAGGAGCGTGTGGAATCCGAGGTTGTGCTAGAGTGGGGCTGGTTCGTCACAAGCTCAACACCGACAAGGAAGGATGCCGATTGGATGCCGCTGGCGAGGAGGAGAGGCCAGAAAGGGGCTGGCCGAGATGAAGAAAACACAAAAAAGGGGCGGCAGTCGGCCACGAAAGGGAGCTCAGCGCCGGAGTTGCCTGGGCATGGTGTAGAGCTGAGGATAGCGGGAGTTCGGCGCCGACGTTGCCTCGGCACGGGGTAGAGCTAAGGATGGCGAGAGTTCGGCACCGGCGTTTGAGGAGACAAGCAGAGCTTCTCCGGCCAGAAGGCGAACAGGCAACGAGGCCGGTCGAGAAGGATATGAAAGAGAAAAAGTGGCGCTGGTGAGCTTAGCCGGTGACTGGAAGGGCTTCAACGAGCTAGAGGGAGGTCCGACGGTGGGCTTTGCCAGTAAAGAGGGAGATCCGGCGGGTGCGGCTCGAGAAGAGAGGGGCAGGCGACGTACAGGATAGGATTGAGAGAGACAGAGAGCAAAGCGTGGGTTAGAGATAAGATATAATAGAATTTTTTTTATTTTATTATTACATTACATTGTTATTACATAATAATAATATTATTATTATTATCATTCCATCATTTTTCGTCCAAACACGGCCTCGTGGTGAAATGAATGTCCACCTTAGATAAAATCGACGTTCTAGATGCACTCGTGTTGTCCGTTTCGTCATCTGGGTCGTTCGGACCACGTTTTCGGCGATTGGGTAAAAAAAGATAATTTGCACATTTTTAGCCTGTCCGTGAAACAATAGCGAAGTGAACATCATCACTAAGTGAAATCGACATCTCAGACGCACTCGTGTGATCCATTTTTTCATCCCAGGTCATCTGAACAAGCTTACCGGTGGACGAGCTAATTTGAGCCCGTTTCCGACACGATGCGACAAGTAACGGCTGTTGGCTCGACCGAAGCCATCTGAGGCGCGAAATGTCAACCAGCCTTCACCTAGGCGAAAGCCAAAACCCAGTAAAATAACTCTGGCTACGTGCCCCTCACATGCACCAAATGATCCTGGGTGGTTGTCTAAACTACGAGATGTTACAGACAGATCGTAAACTATCCCGAGTCATATAGGTAAACACCCTAAACTCCCGCAAACAAAGTTACGACAGTCTCCAACGCCAGCACTAAACTCCAGCCAACCTCAGCTCTACCGCGTGTCGAGGCAACATCGACGACAAGCTCCCTTTCGTGTCCGACCGCGACCCCTTCTTTGTGTTTTCTTCGTCTCGACCGGCCACTTTCCGACATCTCTTAGTTGGTGACATCCAGCCGGCCTCCTTCCTTGTCGGTGTTGAGCTCGTGACAAACCAACCACGCTCCAGCACACAACCTCAGATTTTGCACGCTATTCCTTGTGTTTTCCATTACGCTTGGGTGCTGCTTACGTACTAGCTCAGCCGCTTTGTCGTCTTGCATTTCCGGTGGTTTGACACTTCGCCGGAAGACCTCGACGACGCTGAACAGCAAGCGACGTCGTTGTTCGAGGAGCAAAATCTTCCACCTCGCTGGAAATGCCTCCGGCGGCGCTTCTTCTCGCCGGCATTCTCGTGGGTTCCCCTCCTTCGCCGAGGTCAAGCAACCCCTCTCGCTAAGGTATATATTTTGTTCTCATTTTTATATACTATGATTATTTATTTTAGTGTACTAGTATACATGATTATGATCTTTCTCGTATTTTATTGCGAGATTCGTTGGAAAGTTAATCTCACTTGCCCTTATTACATCCCGTCTTAATTCGTTGTGATGTACATGACCTGTGGTCGTATTAGCAAGAGAACGAGCTTGGAGCAAACAAAAAGAACGCGTCTGCAATAGCCTCAACGTATAGATTCCTCTGAAACTCATCGTCAGCCTTAGAATTAGTGGTGTCTAGGCGTGTGGGTTTGAACGCCCACACGGGGTTCGTGCGCAGTGTGGGTCGGTGCGTCGACGTGCATATGTGATTGATTGTCAATTTCTTAGAGGGAGGAGGTCATAGGTTAAGAATCTCATGCTTTGATCACTCCTATTTGAAGCTGAGCGATCCTCCATTTTGTTTGTCTTAGACCTTGATCCCCAATAGTTGAAATCCCAATTTCCCATGACCCCTTAGAGGGATTAGTTGAGTTCGATCTTAAAGAACGAGAAAAGTTTTGTATCTAGTCCGTCCTGTAAGAACGTGGGCGTTGGTAGAGCGAAAAAAGCTTTGTAGCTAGTTCGCCCTACGAACGTTGAAGAGTTTCTCATATGAGAAATCGGAGGGGGAAGCTTTCCACATTGTCACGCCAAAGCTGGAGGCGGCGATGTCGCGAATACAATAATGCCAACCCTAGGTTTCCCAGGTGAAGTCACTAGCACGAGTCTGGTTGGCTATCTATATGTTGGTTTGTTTCGTATTGCACTCATTTTTTTTTTGCATGTTAGCATTTCACTTCACTTCAACCAGCCGCCTCAGTCCGGTGAGCATCTCACTTCGCTCTGATCAGTCGCCCCGGCCTGGTGAGCATCTCACTTTGCTCGGACCGGCTGCCCCAGCCTGGTTAACCGTGCACTTTGGTTTGCCTGTCCACCACGACCCTATCAACCAGCCACTTGCACCAGTGCACGTTTTGTGTGTACATATACATGTTTGTTTGCATGTTTACATACCTATATTGCATGTCCTCAGGCCACTACCGCCACGACACACTTTCCTAGGGTCGCTGCCTTCACGGCACGCCCATCTCTTTTGTTCTCTGCAGTCTCGTCACACCTTCCTCGGGTCGCTGCCTCCACAAAACGTCCATCTCTGGGTCACTGCCACTACGACACACCCATTTGTTAGGGTCGCTGCCTCCACGGTATGCTCATCTTTTCCTGAGTCACTACTCATTCTGTCACATAACTGTCTGCACTTGTATTTACATGTTTACATGGGTAACGAGTTAGGCTCGTAAGGAGAGTAATCACGTATCATGTCTAAACGAGTATTGCTTCCTGGGTCGATCCCGGTGAGCAATGCGAGTTAAGTCATCTGAATTGACACAAATATCATTGTACTAAAATTTCAATTGATATAACCTGTGTCACCTCTCTTCGTGACGCCCTTTAAATCCTTCAGATCTTTATGACGGGACCGACATGGTGACCTCATCAAAGTCATATTATACTCAGACTTATCCCACAATTAAATACTAAGTTAATGCACTTTCAAGATAAATGGTGTGTCAGGCTAGGATTTAAGTTGCTAGGAAGTCTTTTTGATGTCTGTCTATTATTCTTTGTTGGATTTGTTTTAGCTAGACATCTTTCTTTTGCATTTTGTTTGTGGTGTGACTGTATGTTGTATATGTATGGTAATGTGTTAAAACATTTTTTTACAGGGAGTCATGCCTCTACGTGCACACACAGGTACGGTTATGGCGAGAGCAAGTAATGATTTCTAACAATTTGTTTGCAATGCCTATTTAGCTCCCCTCTTATAAGACATGACTCATTATACGTTATATGCATGCAAGTTTTCCCGCTAACATTCGTTTTCATACAACATGGAGTCATTTTCTTTTTCTATGTACTTTTTAAAGTTTATGAGAGTCTTGTAGCAGAAATAAGATACAAACACAGGTTCTGAGGAGTTTGACGCAGGAATCACATGGAGAGGACCATGAGCCGAGTTCGTGCCCCATATCTTAATTCTGTATTTTTAAATTGATGTATAGAATTATATCTAGACATGTATATGCGGAGCCCGACAGTTTTTTTTCTTTTCTGCAATATGTTGTTGACCTAGCAGTAGCGGTGTTTCCTATTATTTTGATTTGACTTGTTTTACTTTTGTTACATGTCTGCATGCCTATATGAATGTATATGTGCATATTTTCGTTGTTTCTTTCTGTGATATAGGATTTCACGATGCAATATATGATCTTTAGAATTTAAATTTCTAAAACATTTTCTACAAAATCATAAATAAAACATTCAATATAATAAAAATTTGGGATCAAAATATTCTTGATTTTAAAATTGCACTTTTATTTTTTGCATATACTAATAGGACCTCTATAATTCTTAAGGATCATTCTAGATAACTGCATTCATATTTACATGTCCCGATGAGAAGTTCCCATGGTTCTCCAACCTGACTAGCCAAACATATTTTTTTATATAAGTGGTTATCTAGTGCACATGGGGTGTTAGAAGGCTCCCCGACCTGGACAGGGTATAAGTCCTTTTGTTTTGAATGTTTCCAGTTTTGTAGCTGAACATCCACTTTTCTTCCTTTCCTGAGACATCCTTGCTACTGGCACGTGTAAGTTTCACCTCTTGGAGCTCCAACTTTTAGTCATAAGATAAAACTTTCTTTCTCTGACCTTAGGGATACCGACTTTCAGGCGAACGATGCAATTCACGGATTGCTGACCGGGGATTTCGAAATATGTTGGGTCGATTACCTTCACGACCTAGTAGACTTAGGTACTAGTAGCTGTGGACGACGGGTTTGTGGTATTCCGACCCAGATAATTCTATCTTCTAGGATTACTCTACTTTCTTTTTGCTAAGCCATGTCGTTTCTTGACTTCTTCAATATCATCTTGATGGTCTGAGGCCGATGAGCTGCCGCTCGGTTGGATACGAAAATTTTTCCTCTGCCCTTATGACTTGGACGTCCTTCAACGTGTTGGGATATACCCGCCAAGATGATTTATGGTTATTTCGTGAGTTTCATATGTCATTGAGCCGTTACTCTTTCGGGATGTGAGATACTCTTTGTCCACTTACTTAAGATGAGCGTTGAAGCATCGAGACTTTTCCCACAAGAAATAACCTTCCTTTGACTACCTATTACCTCAGGTTCACAATAATATAAGCGAAACTCTTTCATTGACAGTATTTTTTGGTACCCCCAAGATGTAATTAATCAAGTAAGATATGTTCACTTGGGAGTGCTCTTGACCCCAGAACAGACACCTACATTTGACTCTTGTTTTGGGTAGTTTACGTAGGCATTCTTTCGCGGATATTGGTCCAAGAAGCATCCGCCAGATCTTGTTTGGGCGGACGTGTTTGTTCTATCCTTGCAAGGTTTGTAAGTTCTCCATGTTTTGTGTTTTCTCCCGTTTGTCGCCTTCTTCGGGCCGTCATATGACCCGAAAGAGAGACTTATTTGAGAAAGGGAAATATACGACGATCGAAAAACTGGCGACTTCTTCTAAAATAAAAGGGAGAAAAACGAACGAAAACAATTACTTCGTTGTGTGCTCCAATACAGGTTAACATTTGTAACTGTGTGATTGATTTCTCAGAGGAATTATCAAATTGCATTATGGATTCCTCATCCTCATTTATGGATTCTTGGCTGTAACTCTACATCTTCTCCTCCACTCTTGAAGATGAAATGCTGACTTTTCTATCTAGAGAGCCTTGGATACGTATACTGACATTATCACATGGACCTTCATCTTCAGAACTCAAACTAGAAGAGGCTTCCGAAAGTGTTTCTCCTCTCAAAAGTGGATTGAAGTCCAGATCATCCTCTTCTTCATCCTCTTGAACTTCCATATGCATATTATCACCCATGAGCACAATGTTTCCAGCTAAAAACTGTGGTTGGCTTGATTCATATGTCCTGCCAGTTTAAGGTAGCAATTATATTATACTACATCACACGAGTCTACTTAAAAATCATAAAAAAGATGCATTATCAAGGAATATAAAAAAATTTAGTTTGCAAAAGGTTCCAACAAACAGTGCATGTTCAAAATAAAAGCTCATGAAAGCAACAGTTACTGTGCATTAATAAAATGTAGTTTCCAAAAGATGAGTACAAAAATATATAAATTCAATAAACCGCAAAAAAAATAAATACAACAATTATGCATTTCAAATTACTTGAACTTGCAAAGGAAAAATATAATATAAATGCTTAAATAATAGGCAAAACTAAGAACATTACCATTATCGATAAAAAAACACACTAGTTAAGTTGGAGTAGTTGCTTTATCATTTCTCAGTCCAAAACTGTTATTTTTCAAACGCAAATCTAAAAAAATAATAATAATACCAATAGAAAATTAAGCAATTTAACAAATATAAAGAGCCATCATGTCATACAATCGGTAATCACCCCAGTAACAACACAGTCAAAACTATATTAATTACAAAGCATAAAAGAGTTTATTATATTTCAATATCATCAACAAATGCTTCACCACGATATCACATTGATCTCAGCTAGACACCCTTATGTGCAAGAATTATTTATACCTCAAAAACTGCAAAATCTTAATAAAATATTTTAAAATAGATAAGAAACTGTGCAAGTCAAATAAGCAAGAGGCTAATAAGAAAAGGAATTCAGGCAAAAATTACAAGATGAAAATGAAGCACCTATCCAGCGAACAAAAACGAGTATTAAAAATATTTAAAATCAAATGTGGTTATAACCGATAACTGATGAAAAAATTAAAAAAAGAGAAAATTATATACATAACACACAATTCGTGCATATTTAAATATCAAAGACCCGAAGTTTGATATTTACGCTCATAACACATTGCTGCCATAAAACTATGCAAGAAAAAGGTGTATTTCACTTTTAAAAAGATAGTGATGGCCCTTTTAATATGATGTTATAGACTGAAGTAGTATGGATGTAAAAAATGAATTTTTAGGTATTCGATATGTAAATACATAGGAATTGAGTGGTATGTATGTAGATGCCACCAAAAAATAGGGCTTTGAGTTTGGGAGTCAATAATTATACTAAAAAAATATAAACAATGGAACAAAGGTGTGTGACATTGTAATGAAATTTAAAAAAGAATAAAAGAACAAAATAGAGGTTATACGAGTAGTGCTTCCGAAGATTCATGGGATCATCCATACAAAACAAAGAATAGTCTGAGCTGCCAAAAAATGTGAAAGATAGAATGGAGCCGCAAAAGTCTCCAAAATGACCAAAAAAACTCTCTCAAAAATGAAAAATTTAAACTTCTACCAGCGAGGAAGGATGGCATGATTAATATGAAATTGAATTTGATATGTGCCTCCCAATGTTTCGTGGAATTTGGGTATTTCCATGGATCCCTCTTTCTCAATATTGCGTGATCTAAATATGCTTCTCCCGTTGTCCACGAAAAGTCAAGTATTTCCACTTCTGAGATAATGGGTGTTTGGTAGCATTTTTAAACCGGATTTAACCGTCACTTTAACATAAATCCAGCCAGCACTAAAAATGTGAAATTTAAATCCCGTGCTCCATTAAATCGAATATTTGTTGGTTCCGTCTAATTTTCTACGTAAATTTGGATTTACTCAATCTGATTCATGGAGAGATTTAAGAAAATTGGCTCATGCATCATTTCACAGTCAAAAAATTGATTTGAAAAATCTGAATTTATCGAATTTATTAAATCCGATTTAAAATAAATTTGGGATGCAACCAAACACCGCCCTAAGATTTGCTTTAAAAAATTAGGGAGAACTACATATGATGCATGCTAGAAAATTCGCGGCGTTAGAGTTAGCGTTGTACGAAAATTCAGCACACACAGATGAAAATGAAACAAGTGGTGATGACTCCATAAGTTTTTACGTGAAAAACCAGTAAGGGAAAAACCACAGAGTCTGGCGTAGTTGCGGAAATCCACTATTGCTTGTTGATTACAGAAATCTCTTGTCCGACAAACGAGAAATTGTAACTATATTTTTTAGATTATAACGTCGACTGACGGCGTCTGGTTGGTGGTGATCGATGGTGGTTAGTGGTAGTCGATGACGGTTATCAGAGATCGACGACGATCAGTGTTGATTGACGACGGTCGGCGGTGGTCGACGAAGATCGGCGGTGGTCGACGACGGTCGGCGGTGGTTGATGCCGAGGTCGGCGGTAGTGCTGAGCTGCAGCTTCTCCTCAAGGCCTCGGACTCTCTCTCTATACTTCAGTGGGGGTTTATTTATAGTGTTTTGGGTGCAATTAATGCAGGAATATCAATCATTTTGATCGGACGATCCAGAGAGTTTCCTCGATCATGTCGCATTTGATGGACATTTGAGTGTCTTGACGATGTCGGAATTGAGTGGTTTTGGGCTAGTTGGATTCGTTTTGTCGAGTCGCTCGATTTGAGCATAAACTTGTCAGTTTCAACGTCTGTTTGACCTTCCAAATGTGTCCAGAAATCTTCTAATGATGATTTAAGGACTTGATTTAAGTTTGATTTGACTCGGATTGGACTAGTTTTCATATCATTAGGTCTGTCTTATCAAGTCGGTCATTTTGACAATAAATTTGCTGAAATCGGAGCTCTGAATGACTTTTTATCAAGATTTAAATGTTTTTTGTTTACAATATCGTCTTGAAATTTGTGTTATGCTTCGAGATTCGTGTGGATGATGAAAATTTAACATACATACCTCGAAATTCTTTTGTATTTAAATATCTACAAACTCATTCTTAATGCATATTTATATAACAACTCAATCCATAAATTACTTCAAAAACACCGCTAACTTACTAATGTGAAATACAGCTTTTGTGATTTAAGCACTTATGTGTCATACGAGTAAATATAAAAATTTAGAAATCAAATACATGAGAATTTTGTGGAATGTGTGTAAATCCCTCATAAAGATTCCAGGTTTTCTTCCTACAAAAGCAAATTTATCAAAAATAAAACCCTAACCTGTGTGTTAACGGATTTAGAGCAGGTTTTAAGCTGGATGTAACCTAAAAAATATTGCCAGCCGGTCATTTTTAACAACATAAAGCCTCGGATTCGATAGATCCCGAATTTATTAAATCCCTTGAATCGGTGGATTTAGTAAATCCGGGACGAAAAAGAAGAAGTGAAGTTACCTTCCTCAATGGTTTCGGGTAGGAGAGGAGCTGAAGGAGGAGGAAAATGGGTTCGGATCTCTGTAAGCCACAATCCCTTCGTAGCGTTCCCAGCTAGCTCCAGTGGCGTGAGCTCGGTCACGAAGGCCATGGTTTTGAACGAAACTGAGAAAAGCGAGGGATATGCGAGGGTTTCGAGCTGGAGAGGAGTGTTAGTACTCGAGGTGTCCTGTGGTAATTATTTAATTTAATTTAATTTATTTATTTTAATTGATTAATAAATAATAATTATTTAAAATATTACCCGTTTAATTATAATTAAATAAAATTATATCTATTATTTAATTATTAATCAGTAAAAAATGAATATTAATTTTTTATTTAATCACTAAGTTTATAAGTAATTTATCAATTAATATAATTAAAAACTAACTAATTATCTTTATAGATGTTAAATTTCTATTTAATAATTAAATTAATAAGATGTCTTAAAAATTAATTAGTTTAATAAATATGTAATTATTAATTATTAAAATTTGAAATAAAATATTAATTAAATTTAAGAAGCCAGTAAATTTTGACTATTTTGAAATGTTTACCAAGTCAATTGTATTGAATTTACTAAATCCTACTGTGATTTTTTCTTAAAGCCTATAATTGATTTTTAAATTTTGGCAAAAACTGACAAACTTTTTATAATTTTTGATATTCAACCCTTTTAGAATTTATTAAATTTGAACTTACAGGATTTATTAGATCATACTAACTTAAATCTCATTCATTGGCAACAAAGAATTAGAAGAATGGAACACTATTTTCGATCGAAGAAGTTTTTAACCAAAATGGCTGTCACACTGGTTTCATGGACATGCAAATCAAAAGTTTAAGCCTTAAAAGATATAAATGCTTAATTTACCTAAATGCCTATGAAGACAATCAAAACCTAAATGCCTATGAAGACAATCAAAATTTAGATTCCCCAAAATAACAT
>JXCR01022200.1:0-52363 GCA_002079205.1 Phalaenopsis hybrid cultivar
AACAAAGTACAAATCAGAGCGTTCAATCGCCCTCCTTAAACTGATTTGTGATTGTATATAGTTCTCGGCCAATTTCTGTCGCATTGCTTGGTTATTGTTCGATTGTTTCATGAGCTCGAGTCCAAAGCAGATATAGATGCAATAACGGAAACGTCAGTGATCTCAAGTGGAGATAAAAGGAAAACCTGAAGAGGCCGAAGATAGGGAGAAGAGTACTTGCCAAATAAATTCTCCGGATGTCTCTTCGACGTACTGAGCTCAGTTGAAGAAGCGGTTTCTTTCATGGCCAATGTGAAGGAGAGCCGAATAAGAATGGTGCTCGTCTCTCTCTCTCTCTCTCAGCTGAACCTGCAAAATGGGGTTTCTAGGGTTTTAAAAAGGCGCGTTCTCGGAGAAGGTTGCCCGCGGGGAGAGCTCCCGTCCGATGTAAGAACGTCGGCGAGAGAAATTTATGGAATAAATAATGGCAAACACTAAAAATATAAAAAATTAGACAAATATCAATTTTTTTTCTTAAGGAAATGTGCTTGAAAATTAATTTTAAGTCGACATGCATTTTATTTTTTAATACATTGCTATCTAATACATAGTTAGAACAGTAGTTGAATAACCATATAAAGTTTGAAACAAAGAGCTCCTGCACTTTGCTTTTCTCATCAAGACAAGGTTTGAATCATGATTAGGTGACAAAAATTATCTTTCGTAGTTTAAAACTTTGAAGGTGCTGATATTTTTAAGAGAACCAGCTAAATCCAGTCATTTTTCACTAGAATCTTTCTAGTCGGCCATCTCCGATTGGGCCTAATTAGTTGGCCCTCATCTTTAGTGGACCATCTCCACTCGGTCATCATTAATAAACCCTCTAAATCAATCTAAAAGAAATGTAACCAGCGAAATGCACAAATGATGGATATGAAACATGTTATCCATGACACATTATCCTATTGCTGAAATAATTATTTGTATATATTTTATAATTATGTACACTCAATGCGTCAGTGAAAATTTATGAGAAACTTTATAGCCCAAAGGATAAACATGGCCAAAGATAATTCACAATAAGTCAAATGTCACATCAACACGAACCCATAAAGGTTTATGACTGACCAATGTCTCCCTAAAAAGGTATGCAGGACTTGTTAAACTTGCTGAGTCCCAATTTGTCTTTTAAAAGTACATGTTGATACGCCACCAACAAATTTTCATCATTCGACGCGATCTCAAGGCAATATTTTGAGCAANCAGCCCCGTGGAAAAGCTAAAGTGTAAGGCGACTCTCTGGATTCAAACAATATGCGAAAATCTAGACGCTGAATCACGCTCCAGCTCTTTATCTTTAAGGTTAACATTTTAAGCTGCAGATTTCTNGAGCCCCGTGGAAAAGCTAAAGTGTAAGGCGACTCTCTGGATTCAAACAATATGCGAAAATCTAGACGCTGAATCACGCTCCAGCTCTTTATCTTTAAGGTTAACATTTTAAGCTGCAGATTTCTGTCGTTACGGCTATAATTTTAAGTATCATAAAACTACTACATGTTCCGCCAACATGCGCGAGAGGATTCGTATAATTCATCGCGGCCAATAAGTTGATAGGTGACCAAAAATTAAAACAAAGTACANATCGTTACGGCTATAATTTTAAGTATCATAAAACTACTACATGTTCCGCCAACGTGCGCGAGAGGATTCGTATAATTCATCGCGGCCAATAAGTTGATAGGTGACCAAAAATTAAAACAAAGTACAAATCAGAGCGTTCAATCGCCCTCCTTAAACTGATTTGTGATTGTATATAGTTCTCGGCCAATTTCTGTCGCATTGCTTGGTTATTGTTCGATTGTTTCATGAGCTCGAGTCCAAAGCAGATATAGATGCAATAACGGAAACGTCAGTGATCTCAAGTGGAGATAAAAGGAAAACCTGAAGAGGCCGAAGATAGGGAGAAGAGTACTTACCAAATAAATTCTCCGGTTGTCTTTTCGACGTACTGAGCTCGGTTGAAGAAGCGGTTTCTTTCATGGCCAATGTGAAGGAGAGCCGGAGAAGAATGGTGCTCGTCTCTCTCTCTCTCTCTCTCTCAGCTGAACCTGCAAAATGGGGTTTCTAGGGTTTTAAAAACAGGCGCGTTCTCGGAGAAGGTTGCACGCGGGGAGAGCTCCCGTCCGATGTAAGAACTAAGAACGTCGGCGAGAGAAATTTATGGAATAAATAATGGCAAACACTAAAAATGGAAAAAATTAGACAAATATTATTTTTTTTTCTAAGGAAATGTGCCTGAAAATTTATTTTAAGACATACATTTTATTTTTTAATACATTGCTATCTAATACATAGACCATATAAAGTTCGAAACAAAGTGCTCCTGCACTTTACTTTCCTCGTCAAGACAGGTTTCAATCATGACTATATGACAAAAATTATCTTTCGTTGTTTAAACTTTGAAGGTGTAAATTCATTCTTTCGTCACTAGAATCTTGCTAGTCGACCATCTCCAATTGGGCCAAATTAGTTGGCCCTCTTCTTCAGTGGACCGTCTCCACTCGATCATCAGTAGTCAACTCTCTAAATTAATCTAAAAGAAATGTAACCAGCTTAACTCACAAATGATGGATATGAAACATGTTATCCATGACACATTATCCTATTGCTGAAATAATTATTTGTATATATTTTATAATTATGTACACTCAATGCGTCAGTGAAAATTTATGAGAAACTTTATAGCCCAAAGGATAAACATGGCCAAAGATAATTCACAATAAGTCAAATGTCACATCAACACGAACCCATAAAGGTTTATGACTGGCCAATGTCTCCCTAAAAAGGTATGCAGGACTTGTTAAACTTGCTGAGTCCCAATTTGTCTTTCAAAAGTACATGTTGATACGCCACCAACAAATTTTCATCATTCGACGCGATCTCAAGGCAATATTTTGAGCAAGAAATATTCAAATCTTGATAAAAAGTAATGCAGAGCTCCGATTTCAGTACATTTATACTCGAATTGGTCGGCTTGATGAGAATGACCCAATAATATTAAAACTAGTTCAGTCTGAGTCAGATCAAGCCCAAATCAAATCATTAAATCACTATTGGAAGATTTCCGGAGGCATCTGAAATGTCAAACGAATGTCAAATCTAGCGAGTTCATGTTCAAATCGAGCGTCTCAACAAGACGAACCCAACGATCCCAAGATTGCTCAATTCCAACATTGTTAAGGCAATCAAATGTCCATCAAACATCATCTGATCGATAGAAACTCTCCGGACCGTCTGATCAAAATGGTTTATATTCATGCATTAATTGCACCGAAAACACTATATATAGAGTCTCGTCCCTCACATGAAGGAGAAGGCTTGAGAGAGAATTTGAGGAGAAGGAACTCAAATCCGACATCATTCCTGTCATTGTCAATCGTCGTCGACCATCACCGACTGTCAGCGACCAACGCCAACCTCCGTTGACCACCGTTGGCCGCTGTCGACCACTGTTGAGCAAACGCGATCAGTCAACATTGAAACTTGAAAAATCTAGTAACACTTTCCCGTATATGGGACAATGGTCTTTTGTAATCATCAACTTATAGTGAATTTTTATAATGAGGTCAGACCCCGTGGTTTTTTCTCTTTACGGGTTTTCCACGTACAAACTTCTAGTGTCATCACATGTTGTTTCTCTTTCATCTGAGTGTGCGTTGAATCCTCGTGCAAAGCTAAGACGATAATTCATTACTCTACCGTCGCGAAATTTCTAGCACGCATCACATGTCTTGAGAGTTAGAACTGAGAGAATGAGGACAATAGATAATAGATCAGATATAGAGTTCAAGAGAGAAGTTCTTTATTCATATTTTAACATCCTGTTTATAAGGGCCTAATTGTACATATATGCAAATGGGGAACAATTATGACAACCGCCATAAACGCAATTAATGTGCTAGTTAATATCATATTTGTGTTATAATTTGAGTGAATCACAATAATTATCAATAGATAGACGTGTTGAGTTTGGCCAGCTAACCATACGAGAAGCTTAGGTCGTCAGGACTGTAATCAAGGTCTGCCGAGTGAATCTACTTATAACGCATGTCAATCGACTCAACCGAGTTGTCGACCGTCAAATGGGTTGGTTCAAATTATGCCCTTTGGTTTTATATTTCAATTGTCTCACCATCCTTCTCAGTTGTTCAATCCTTTTGAGATTCATGCTGGCAGTTTTGGTACATGCACATTAGCTCTCCAAGTTTTCTTGATCCTCGATAGCGACGACTATGATAAGGATGGGATAATTATTAAACAATAAGTGACACCAAAATTGAGAAAATTAATTTAATAACCCACTTCCCTTTGGATTTCATGCTCAATGAGCATGGCTGCTGACAAGAGACATGACGATATGGACGCTCAACTTATAGCTATGGTAGGCTTTTGTGTCCCCGTCTATGTGACAGTGGTAAAGAAGAAAAAGGTCGTAAAGTGGAGAAATGATTGAGACCCGAACTTGTATTGGACGATCAAATCACCTCATCAGATGACCCTGAGGGGCAAAAGTTGAAAAAGCTTCACCAGGAAGCCTTCGAAGATAGTGAATGTACTATACAATTCAAAGATTCATCCATTGCGCTCTTGTTGACCCCAAATTCTTCGAACCGGATGAGTTTTCTGCTTTGATTCTAGACAAGTCCAAAGGATCCTCCGAAGAGAGTGAAGGTACTGGCAGGTAAGATCGGCAGGTGATCTGTGATAACCTGGATCAAGGAATACTTGTAATTTTTATTTCCAAATCAAAAGAAAAAAAATACTTCTAACTGTTTTTCATATATGAAAAACTTGATCATTTTTGCTTGTTGTAATTTGTTTAGAATCGCAAGCGAGTCAGTCATCTTATTCGGTCGCCAAAAGTTTCCAATTCAACCTATTCGATCAAATTGTCACCTTCAGAGAGACTTACATCCGGGGCGATCTCTATGAAATATTGCAAACCCTTAGGGCTAAATACGTATTATCACACCGACGAAACATTAGTTTTAAGGATCTGATCGATTTGAATCTTCATTTGATAATCAAATTATATTTTCAAAGATTTGTCAAACAAATTGACCAAAAATTTATATCAGTTGTAAAAAATTTAACGGTTTTTTGATTAACTAAGATTCATCGATTGGTTTGTTTACATAGGACTAAAGCAATTGCTTAGCCATTTCTCATTCGATCGATTGGATCTTTGTCTTTATCTGGTTTATTCCTTTCACTATGCATGAATCTTGTCATCACCTGTTAGGGTAACCCCAGGGAGCTTGTCTTCAAAATGATTTGCATTATGTTCATTAGCATATCTCATCGCTTGTGAGCAAAGAACCATCATAGAAAACCTCACTCTTTCGATCTTAGAAATTTGGGTTTGTGATGCAATGATGCTGTAAAAGAAGTCAACCGACCCATTGCAGTCGAAAGTTTTTTGCAATTCATGTATTTTCATTCAATTGGCATGTGTCTGTCGAGTTTTAAAATCGGTTGCCAACCAATTCCACCAACACTCTCGATTGGACCAAATTCCTCAGGCATTGAAAAACGACAGTCAAATGTCACGATGGGCTCGACATGTCGCATTATCTTGTGATCCCCAATGTGTCAGTATTAAGGGTTGCCTTGATTGCGACTCAAGATTAGTCGTCGACCTGTCCCATCATTGTGTCTAGTTGTCTTTTCATGGTGGGACCTTAACAGGCTTTTGTCAAGAGAATCATGTTGGAATCATTGACCCCGTCCTCCTATAAATAGGGGGGAGGCCTCTGCTGTCTGCACTCGTGCTCAAAATAACTTTAACGGGTTTGTGCCGACTGGGAGAGTGCAAATGGCTTTCACGTGGAGTTAAAGTCAAAGGTAACCTTCTGCCGACATGGATGATGGGACTCGTCTGGACCATGTGTTACTTTTCTTTTTTCTTTGTGTCGAGTGTCAAAGGAGTGGATTTTCTTCGAGTTAGGTGTTTAATGCAACTTCAAACAAGGTGGGCTATTGAGGTCATCCCACCTCAGAAACGAGTGTAGTGTCTTATGGGGAAAGATTGCACTGGTAACACATTCCCATCGAGTGCAATACATCCATTCGATAACTACCGTCGAAGGTCTAGACGACTCTGAGGAGCTAATGGGGGGAGTAGATCTTGGTAGCATACCTGCGGGAAAATCCTCTCCCTAAGCGGATGGGGAGTCCCTTGGAAGCACTGACAATACGCTACCAGTGGGCACCATATTCATTCAACGACTGTTGTCATAGGTTGAACTGGGATGATCAACTAACAACAACATCTCCTTTCTCCATTACTCTTCGAGCCTTCAAACTTTCCTCCGTTGTGGGGAAGATATGAGAGGATGGAAGGCGAAGAGAGTGGGTGCTCTAGTCGGGCGAGCTTCAACACAAAATCTTCGCCTTTCTCGTGCTCTCTTGAGGTTCTCTCCTTATAGAGAATGCAAATGCGGAGAGAGAGTGCGAGGTAAAAAAAGGGAGTTCTTCCTTCAGAAGTTTGTTATTTATAAGAAAATGGTAACTGATGTACATTTTTGTTTTTTATTACTTAGATGTTTTGTACCTTTCAATCGATATAAATGAGATGCCTAATTTTATTTTGTATTTGCTTCTTCCACTTGTTGCGCATGGTCGTTTGTATTATTGGATTTTATTATTCTTTTTTCTTGCTTAATCATCATATTTTTATTTCTCTCGCTTATAAAAATGACGTTGTCTATGAGCCGCTAATCATTTAGGACCGTGATAGATTCACTCTCAGAAAACTTAAGGAAGTTTCATATGAAATAGACCATCATTTAATAGCCTCGTGCAAGTCATCGCTTTAAATTTAAGCAAAACTCATTGGATCAAGAGTATTCTTGAGCAACCCCCAAGATGTGATTAACCAAGTGGGATATGTTTCCTTGGGGGCACTCTGGACACTAGAATAGACAAACACACATGGATTTCCGGTTTGAGTAGTCTATATAAGCAATCTTTTGTGGATATTTGGCTCAAGGTGTTTTCATTCAATTTTTTTTTTAAGGAACGCTCTTGACATATCACATGATGTTTATCGCGCACAGACTCTTTACGTTTATTTCTCNAAGGAACGCTCTTGACATATCACATGATGTTTATCGCGCACAGACTCTTTACGTTTATTTCTCTTGTTTGCCTGCGTTGTCGTATGTCATTACCTTCTGATTTCTTGTTTCCTCATATCATTCATATGATTTGAAATAGTGACTTACTCAGAAAATATAATTATATAACGTTAAACAAACTGACGACTCATTAAAAAAATAAAACAGTTTGTGTGTGATGATATATAAGTCAGTGGAAACCTTTTAAATATTAACTAATCAAGTTAATAGACCCACAAAGTAATGATTCTACAAAAAATCAACATGCTTTTTTGTTGGTGTTAATTTTTCCAGTTTCAGGGTGTTTACTAAAACTTACTATATACATATAGGTGAAAGACTAAATAATAAGGAACTTGATTTGAAATTGTTACATGTTTTCTTAATTAAACATTTTTGTTTACAACTATTATGTCTTCTTATGATGTTGACATCCACATAATAATCACATCTATTTGTTGTTCATACAACATGTCACGTTTCCTTTATCATCTATGCTCTAATAAATAATTTTTATTTATTGAATTTGCATATCCAATTCACTCATTGATATTTTACATAACTCATTATATTCAACTGCTAACAAAATCATCTTTATAAGAGCAGGTTTTTCAGTTTTAGGTTTCATATTTTGGTATTTTAACATCTCTTTTAACTATTGTGTTTTTCTTTTTTGGGAAAGGGCGGTCACTTCAAGTTCTTTTTTTTGTTTTAATTTATTTTATTTTCCAAATTTTCATTTAGTTATATTGATGAACTATTAATTATGGAATAAATTTTATATTTTTTTGCTCATATTATTTGCAGGCTTAATTTTGTTATTCATATTTTTATTAGGTTTCATCTTGAGAGTTTAATTCATTTCATCATGTATCTGTTACCAGGGCGCACCGCCTTACGAACCCGTTGTGACAACTTCCTCCATTGTCATGCTTCCTCACCGAATTATTGACTTGCGCTCTCGAGCTTCATAATAAATGTTGAGCAAAGCCCGAGCTTATAATATGCGCTCAACACGAGCCCAAGCTCGAGTTTGAGTTGTTATTTTGATAGACGAGCCAAACTCGAGTTTACTATGACTCGAGAACAATTCCTCTTGTTTACACCTCTATGTATTAATGTTAAAATTCATGACATTTCCATACAAAGTTATTTGAAATATCAATATAAGGAAGTTTTTATTTATTTATTTATTTATTTATGAAAGGTGTTCACATAATATCATATCAAATATATTAAAATTATTTTTTAATAAAAAATAATAAAAAAAAAGAAATTGCGACTTACTCATAAAATATAATTATATGACGATAAACAAGCTGATGACTTATTAAAAAAAAATATTTGTGTGTGATGATATATAAGTTGGTGGAAACATTTTAAATATTGACTAATCAGGTTAATAAACCCACAAAATAATGACTCTACAAAAAATCATCATATTTTTTCGTTCGTGTTAATTTTTCCAGTTTCAGGGTGTTTGCTAAAACTTAATATATACAAATAGGTGAAAGACTAAATAATAAGAAACTTGATTTGAAATTGTTGCATGTTTTCTTAATTAAGCATTTTTGTTTACAACTTTTTTGTTGTCTTATGATGTTGACATGCACATAATAATCACATATATTTGTTGTTCATACTGCATGTCACGTTTCCTTGATTATCTATGCTCTAATAAATAATTTTTATTTATTGAATTTGCGTGTCAAATTCACTCCTTGATATTTTACATAACTCATTTTATTCAACCACTAACAAAAACATCTTGATGATAACAGGTTTTTCAATTTTAGGTTCATATTTTGATATTTTAACATCTCTTTTAGCTATTGTGTTTTTCTTTTTTGGGAATATGCGGTCACTTCATGTTCTTATTTTTGTTTTAATTTATTTTATTTTCCAAAATTTCATTTAGTTATTTTGATGAACTATTAATCATGGAATAAAATTTATATTTTTTTTGCTCAAGTTATTATTTGCAAGCTTAATTTTGTTATTCATGTTCTTATTAGGTTTCATCTTGTAAGTTTAATTCATTTCATCATGTCCTCTGTTACCACTTACCAGGGCGCACCGCCTTACGAATCCAGGGTGTGACAACTTCCTCCATTGTCGTGCTTCCTCACTAAGTTATTGACCCGAGCTCTCGAGCTTCATAATAAATGTCGAGCAAAGCCCGAGCTTATAATATGCACTCAACACGAGCCCAAGCTCGAGTTGTTATTTTGATAGACGAGGCAAACTCGAGTTTACTATGACTCGCGAAACAATTTCGATCGTTTACACCTCTATATATTAATGTTAAAATTCATGACATTTCTATACAAAGTTATTTGAAATATCAATATAAGGAAGTTTTTTATTATTATTTTATTTATGAAAGGAGTTCACATAATATCATATCAAATATATTACAATTATTTTCTTATAAAAAAAAAAAAAACAAGAAAGAGATTGGCCTTAGATTTAAAAAAAGCTAAAATAAACGAAAAACTTTATATATCCACCTAATATTTGATACTCATAATCATCGCCAGGCAACATTGTCATCCATCATTAGTCTATACAGTATTTCCCATATGTACTGTATAATTATTGATGCGTGCCAGGAAATTTGCGGCAGTGGAGTAATGGTTTATCGTCTTAGCGTTGTACGAAACTTCAAGACACACACAAATGAAAAAGAAACAAACGATGATGACTCTAGAAGTTTTTATGTGGAAAACCCGTAAGAGAAAAATCATAGGGCTTGACCCAATTGCGAAAATCCACTATTGACTGTTGATTACATGAATCCCTTATCCCACAGAAGGGAAAATGATAACTATATTTTTTAGATTACAACGTCGACTAAAAGCATCTGGTTGGTAGTAATCAATGGTGGTTAATAGTAGTCGATGACGGTTGTCATAGGTCGTCAGAGGTCGGCGGTGGTTGACGACGAAGGTCGGCGGTGGTGCTGAGCTGCAGCTTCTCCTCAAGGCCTCAGACTCTCTCTCTAGACTTCAACCCCCATTTTATAGTGTTCTTAGTGCAATTAATGCAAGAATGTCAACCAATTTGATCGGACGGTCCATAGAGTTTATCTGATCATGCCGCGTTTAATGAACATTTGACTGCTTTAACAATATCAAAATTGAGGATCTTGGGCTCTTTGGATTCGTCTTACCGATCTGCTTGATTCGAGTATAAATTTGCATGTGTCGACATCTGTTTGACCTTCCAAATATGTTCAGAAATCTTTCATGGGCGGTTTAATAACTTGATCTGAGCTTGATTTGACTCAGATTAGAATATCATTAGGTCCGTTTCATCGAGCCGATCAGTTTGACTATAAGTTTGTTGAAATCGAAGCTTTGGATGATTTTTTATTAAGATTTAAATGTTTACTGCTTAAAATATTGTCATGAGATTTGTGTTATGTTTCGATATTCGTATCGAATGATGAAAATTTAATGACGACGTATCAATTATCATCATCTAATTGTCAAGCTAGAATTATCTGACAGCTATCTATTGTCCAAATATATTTTGTCATATACTCCTATTGTCTACAAGGATCTACTCCCATAATCACCCATGTAAAAATTCTATTGTAAGAATGGCAAATAAAGAAATCCCCGGGCTTTTCCGCAAAAAAACTTTCAATTTTATTTTCATCTTACGCTGTTTTTTCGTAGTTCAGACGCCCGTACACAGAATCGAGCACATAGGGTTTCAGGCAGAAGCTCAGTTTTTTCTTCGATTACGATGGCGATGGCTGCTCTGCGTAGGGAGGGAAGGAGGTTTGTCGTCTCCTTGGCCTCTTCCANCAAGTTTTTTATTATTATATTTATTTATGAAAGGAGTTCACATAATATCATATCAATATATTACAATTATTTTTTTATTAAAAAAAACAAGAAAGAGAATTGGCCTTAGATTTAAAAAAAGCTCAAATAAACGAAAAACTTTATATATCCACCTAATATTTGATACTCATAATCATCGCCGCCAGGCAACATTGTCATCCATCGTTAGTCTATACAGTATTTCCCATATGTATTGTATAATTATTGATGCGTGCAAGGAAATTCGCGGCAGTGGAGTAATGGTTTATCGTCTTAGCGTTGTACGAAACTTCAACACACACACAGATTAAAAAGAAACAAACAGTGATGACTCCAGAAGTTTTTATGTAGAAAACCCGTAAGAGAAAAACCACAGGGCTTGACCCAATTGCGAAAATCCACTATTGATTGTTGATTACATGAATCCCTTATCCCACAGAAGAGAAAATGATAACTATATTTTTTAGATTACAACGTCGACTAAAGACATCTGGTTGGTGGTAATCGATGGTGGTTAGTAGTAGTTGATGACGGTTGTCATAGGTCGTCGGACGTCAGCGGTGGTTGACGATGAAGGTCGGTGGTGGTGCTGAGCTGCAGATTCTCCTCAAGGCCTCAGACTCTCTCTCTAGACTTCAACCCCTCTTTTATAGTGTTCTTAGTGCTATTAATGCAGGAATATCAACCAATTTGATCGGACGGTCCATAGAGTTTATTCCGATCATGCCGCGTTTAATGAACATTTGACTGCTTTAACAATGTCGAAATTGAGTGATCTTGGGCTTTTTGGATTCGTCTTACCGATCTGCTTGATTCAAGTATAAATTTGCATGTATCGACATCTGTTTGACATCCCAAATATGTTTAGAAATCTTTCATGGGCGGTTTAATAACTTGATCTAAGCTTGATTTGACTCAGATTAGAATATCATTAGGTCCGTTTCATCGAGCCGGTCAGTTTGACTATAAGTTTGTTGAAATCGAAGCTCTGGATGATTTTTTATTAAAATTTAAATATTTATTGCTTAAAATATTATCTTGAGATTTGTGTTATGCTTCGATATTAGTGTCGGATGATGAAAATTTAATGATGACAGATCAATAATCATCATCTAATTGTCAAACTAGAATTATCTGACAGCTATCTATTGTCCAAATATATATTGTCATATGCTCCTATTGTCTACAAGGATCTACTCTCATAATCTCCCATGTAAAAATTCTAATGTAAGAATCGCAAATAAAGAAATCACCGGGCTTTTCCGCAAAAAAACATTCAATTTTATTTTCATCTTACGCTGTTTTTTCGTAGTTCAGACCCCCGTACACAAAATCGAGCACATAGGGTTTCAGGCAGAAGCTCAGTTTTTGCTTCGATTACGATGGCGATGGCTGCTCTGCGTAGGGAGGGAAGGAGGTTTGTCGTCTCCTTGGCCTCTTCCACGCCAATAACAGCTCGATCGTCGATCTCATCCGAGTAAGACAAATGATCTCCGATATTTCATCAGTTTTGGCCCTTATACGATTTGTTAGGTGGTTCAATTTAGCTTGATTATCTGTTTTTTTTATTTTAATGGAGAACACGGAGCACAGGAGTTGCAGAACAACANACCTCTTCCACTCCAATAACCGCTCGATCGGCGATCTCATCCGAGTAAGACAAATGATCTCCGATATTTCATCAGTTTTGGCCCGTATGCGATTTGTTAGGTGTTTCAATTTAGCTTGATTATCTGTTTTTTTTATTTTAATGGAGAACACGGAGCACAGGAGTTGCAGAACAACANCTACGATTTGTTAGGTGGTTCAATTTAGCTTGATTATCTTTTTTTTTTTTTATTTTAATGGAGAACACGGAGCACAGGAGTTGCAGAACAACATTAGATTAGATTCGTCAAGGGCAAATGGTGATGACCATATGGGTTGTCTGATCCTATTTGCAATTTTTTCCATTTCAAATGTCCGCCAAACATACATTGAGCTTGTTTCTTCGATAATTTTGTTAGTTTCAGAGTTTACGCCAATGCATCGTTATTGAGTTAGTAGCAAAAATGTTTAGCGATATAAATTCTATTGGTATTTGAGCTTAAATGGATTTGATAGTGTGGGATTGATCTCACAAACTATTTGATATAGATCAAAATTTTATGTGGTTGGGTTATTTCTATCATAGAACGATAGCTGTATACTAGCATTATCATTTTTCTTCTTTTTTCTGTAAAAAATGGATATGTTATTGCTATCAAATATGCATAGAAATCTCGGTAATTACACTTAGATAAAATAATAATGGATATTTACATACATGCCACTCAATTGCTTTTTATTTACACATCTAACATCTATACTTCAATTTTTACATACATGCCCACCTTCCCTATGCATGAAAAGATGTATTTCACTTTTTCAAAGTTAAAATGGTGATATTTTTGATTTAACATTAGAGATTTGAGTGATATATATGTAATACTTAAAGTTGAGGTGTCAGATATGTAAATACATTGTAGGTAGTTAGTCTTTTTTTGTTTGATTAGTCTCATGCATGCTAATATCTCTTCTCAAGTTTAGTGTTAATAATTGGTTTTTGACCATTTTGAATACTATCTATTTGAGAAATAGGCTTCATGTGCTGAAACTGGTATTATTTGAGTTTAACGGCCTTTTATGTATGTAGGCACCACATACAAAAAATGAAAATAAACTTTTAAATTAGTAAATTTCCTTTTTTTTAATGTGCATCACAACTTCTATAGATTCCTGGTTTATTGTGACAAAAACATTCTTTTGGTGTCTTTTCTATTTAAAATTTTTTATTTAAATTATCTTAAACCTTATTCAGATGTATGAATATTCATGAAATTTCTAGCCAAATTTATTAGGCTTCTTCATGTTTTTTTTTCTAATTATTTATATATATGACTACTAACCACATTTGAGATAGCAGAGAGCCATGTTTGTTTGGTGTACGCTCAATTTCCACACAAATAGGTAAAAAAACTCTAGCATCACAGGATTAAATTTTACTCAAATTTTGTCTTGGATATGGAAGCTATGTATTTTATTTTTCATGTTTATTTTTGTTTCTTATGCAGTTAGAAATCGAATGAAGAGCGTTAAGAATATCCAAAAAATCACCAAAGCAATGAAGATGGTTGCAGCCTCAAAGCTGCGTGGGGTTCAGACTAAGACTGAAAAATCACGGGGCCTGTGGCAGCCATTTGTTGCTCTTCTTGGCGACAACCTAAGTATATTGTCAATCTCTTTTGTTCTCGGAATTCATCAATAGCAGTGAATTTCTTTGATATTTTATTTAGCAGTATACTTTCTAATATGCTTTTTCATGTTTTAGTGCACATGTAATATTTTTTGTCCATATTTATTAATGATATTGATATCAAATCGATACAATTAGTACTAAGGTCGCTCTTTGCTCTTAGCTATTCAATTATTTTGTGCCCATTNTTACTATCTATTCGAGAAATAGGCTTCATATGCTGAAACTGGTATTATTTGAGTTTTACGGCCTTTTATGTATGTAGGCACCACATCCAAAAAATGAAAATAAACTTTTAAATTAGTAAATTTTCTTTTTTTGAATGTGCATCACAACTTCTATATATTCCTGGTTTATTGTGAAAAAAACATTCTTTTGGTCTCTTTTCTATTTAAAATTTTCTATTTAAATTATCTTAAACCTTATTCAGATGTCTGAATATTCATGAAATTTCTAGCCANATACTATCTATTTGAGAAATAGGCTTCATGTGCTGAAACTGGTATTATTTGAGTTTAACGGCCTTTTATGTATGTAGGCACCACATACAAAAAATGAAAATAAACTTTTAAATTAGTAAATTTCCTTTTTTTTAATGTGCATCACAACTTCTATAGATTCCTGGTTTATTGTGACAAAAACATTCTTTTGGTGTCTTTTCTATTTAAAATTTTTTATTTAAATTATCTTAAACCTTATTCAGATGTATGAATATTCATGAAATTTCTAGCCAAATTTATTAGGCTTCTTCATGTTTTTTTTTCTAATTATTTATATATATGACTACTAACCACATTTGAGATAGCAGAGAGCCATGTTTGTTTGGTGTACGCTCAATTTCCACACAAATAGGTAAAAAAACTCTAGCATCACAGGATTAAATTTTACTCAAATTTTGTCTTGGATATGGAAACTATATATTTTATTTTTCATGTTTTTTTTGTTTCTTATGCAGTTAGAAATCGAATGAAGAGCGTTAAGAATATCCAAAAAATCACCAAAGCAATGAAGATGGTTGCAGCCTCAAAGCTGCGTGGGGTTCAGACTAAGACTGAAAAATCACGGGGCCTGTGGCAGCCATTTGTTGCTCTTCTTGGCGACAACCTAAGTATATTGTCAATCTCTTTTGTTCTCGGAATTCATCAATAGCAGTGAATTTCTTTGATATTTTATTTAGCAGTATACTTTCTAATATGCTTTTTCATGGTTTAGTGCACATGTAATATTTTTTGTCCATATTTATTAATGATACTGATATCAAATCGATACAATTAGTACTAAGGTCGCTCTTTGCTCTTAGCTATTCAATTATTTTGTGCCCATTTTGCTGATTTGTAACATTTTTTGTTTCTAGCTAGAAAAGCACAGTGTACCTTATGGCTACAACTTACGAACTGGGAATTATTTATGCTATAGTCCCATTATGCTGATTTGCAATTTTGAAGTATAAATTTGTCTAGATTGCACTAATGGAATTGTAGGATAAAGCAACTGTTGGAGTATTTATTGAAGCACCCTTTTCACTGTTTTTAAAAACAATAAAAGTTAACATCCACACCATCTGCCACATAGACCTTCTAACTGTAGCTTTTTTTAAGCCAACATCTCTTATTTTAAAAACTGAAAGTGTTATTTACATCAAAATTTGATATTGCATGTAATTTGCGGTTGAGGTGGTCATTAGATCTATACTTTACGGTTGTGTTTACGTGCGCCGCATGTGAGGTGGGCTTGTTTGCGTGCTTGATTTCCTCTGCAACTTTTTTTTTCCTGCAATCTCATCTATATTGCAGCTACTCTCTTTACATTTTGGCATGCAATTTTTTGTTTATGTTTTCTAGATGCCATTTCGTGTTAGTTTATGGCTTTATTTTTCGACTAAATATTTGTTTCCTTGAGGGGGCTGACTTGGTTAAAATTGTAGATGTTGATGTGAAGAAGAATGTTGTCATCACTGTTACCTCTGACAAAGGCCTTTGTGGCGGCATAAATTCCACTTCAGTTAAAGTGAGCAAAGCTCTTACCAAAATTTATTCAGGTATAGATTGCTCTGCCCATCTCTTGAATTTTTAAATTATATCCGTATTTAATTTAATTGTGCTTATGCTATCAGGCCCAGAAAAAGAAACTAAATATGTTATTTTGGGAGAGAAGGGAAAGGCCCAATTAGTGCGTGATTCAAAGAATAGCATTGAGCTGACTGTAACAGAATGGCAAAAGAACCCTTTAAATTACACGCAGGTAAGATATTATAATGCTTTTGGTAGAATTAATTATCGTAGACTGCATTTTGAAATAGCCTTCAAGGGCAGATCAAGCTTTGAATGTAAGTTTGTGTTTTGATTATATCATGAAGATGATGAATTTTAAAATATGTAAATACTTTATTTCCTTGGATTTCTGTAGCAAAACTCCCTATAGTTTGATCTCATGACAGAAGGCAAATTTTAAAAATTAACATGTATGTTGTTGACCGAAAAAATTAAATTTAAAAAAAAATAAAATAAAACATTAAGAACTATAAGAGCTTCCACTTTAGTAGCATATAACTACTCCCATTATTTCTCTATTACAAACCCACAAGAGGTTAATTCACATGGCATACCCAGAGATGACACCCGAGTGTCTCAGACAGGAACTCCATTCAAAACACTTCGTTTTTCTTGCTCACCCCTCTTGTGATCGAAAGTGGCACGATACATTCACAATTAGAGCCAGTGAGAAGCAACGACTCCATCAAAGCATACAAAGGTCTCGAAAAATCCCATATTCCCAGTTTGAGCCCATCTCTCCTTGTGCCCTTCGTTGGAAAAGCAACCACAAGATCACATAGGATCACACTATACGAAGACCTCTGAAACTCTTTCTGCGACCTTTGCTGGAAAGGCAATGACGGGATTGCAGCGGACGAAGATCTCTTGTGGTCTTGTTGGAAAAGAAATGAAGGTATTGTGGCTTCCGAAGACCTCCAAAACTCCCAGGTTTTCTACTCGCCACCTTCATCCGTGTCTCTTCCTCTTTATGTCTCACTTCGACCGCATGCAACGAAGCCCCTTTCTCCAATCAAAACCATGCTCGCGCGCTCCTTCCTTTGGTTGGTAGCATATAATGGGATAGCAATTTACCGGGGCCTTCGAAAATCTCATCTCTCTCTCCTACCCTATCTCCATCACACAAGACCGAGCTCAAGACAATCGACCCTCTTCTTTTTCCCGGTCATCCCGAGCCCGAACTATATATATTTTTATGGTTATATATATATATATATATATATATATATAGNATCTCACGACAGAAGGCAAAATTTAAAAATTAACATGTATGTTGTTGACCGAAAAAATTAAATTTTAAAAAAAGTAAAATAAAACATTAAGAACTATAAGAGCTTCCACTTTAGTATCATATAACTACTCCCATTATTTCTCTATTACAAACCCACAAGAGGTTAATTCACATGGCATACCCAGAGATGACACCCGAGTGTCTCAGACAGGAACTCCATTCAAAACACTTCGTTTTTTCTTGCTCACCCCTCTTGTGACCGAAAGTGGCATGATACAATCACAATTAGAGTCAGTGAGAAGGAACGACTACATCAAAGCATACAAAGGTCTTGAAAAATCCCATATTCCCAGTTTGAGCCCATCTCTCCTTGTGCCCTTCGTTGGAAAAGCAACCACAGGATCACATAGGATCACACTATACGAAGACCTCTGAAACTCTTTCTGCGACCTTTGCTAGAAAGGCAATGACGGGATTGCAGCGGACGAAGATCTCTTGTGGTCTTGTTGGAAAAGAAATGAAGGTATTGTGGCTTCTGAAGACCTCCAAAACTCCCAAGTTTTCTACTCGCCACCTTCATCCGTGTCTCTTCCTCTTTATGTCTCGCTTCGACCGCATGCAACGAAGCCCCTTTCTCCAGATCGAAACCATGCTCGCCCTCTCCTTCCTTTGCTTGGTAGCATATAATGGGATAGCAATTTACCGGGGCCTTCGAAAATCTCATCTTTCTCTCCTACCCTATCTCCATCACACAAGACTGAGCTCAAGACAATCGAAGTCGAACCCTCTTCTTCCTCCCGGTCATCCCGAGCCCGAACTATATATATTTTTATGGTTATATATATATATATATATATGTATATATAGTTAAAGAGATGAAGAGAAAAAGAGGCTATGTGGTAATTCATCAGCTCGTCGATTTCATTTTGTTGTCATTGTCGCCACCTCATAAGCAAATATATAAATTCACAGATACTGTGCTCACATCACTTTTCATGCATATTAATTGAAGGCCCACCGTGTTATAGACTGTGGATTACATTTTTTGCTTCCTAGCTTCGGTGTCTCATGACACTGATCAACTCCCTAATTGGGGAAGACGACAGGAGGCTGCCAAAATTTTGGGTGAATTTGGACTTGCAAATGATATTAAAAATTGAATTATTTGGACTTTAAAATGATATGAAATTAAAAGTAAAAATAAATAGAAACTGTGAATTAAAAGTCAATTTTGCTTTAGTGTATGATTTTATTATTATCAATACTTTATTCAAGAATAGAGATGAACATCTTATTATTTATAAGAATAAATCTAGTAAAACACAAATTGATTATTTTCTTATGAGAAGAAGAGATCGTCGAAATTTTAAAGACTGTAAGGTCATTTCAAGTGAGGATTTAAGTACCCAACATCGATTATTAGTCTTAGATTTTAAGTTGAAGAGTTGTAAAATAAATAATACTAGGACTCATTATTTTATTATCATAGAATTAGATGAGGAACCTAAAAGACAAAAATAAAATTATTTTTTTTGAGTAAAATTCAAGATTTTAAAATTTGGGTTGTTCATGAAAAAACAAATGCTATGTGGGATAAAGTAATAAACACTATTAAACATGTAGCAAAAGATGTACTTGGAGAATCAAAAGAGAAAATTTCTATAAATAAAAATAATTGGCGGTGAAATAATAATGTGCAAGAAAAGATAAAATATAAGAAGATGTGTTGTAAAAATTGGTTTAAATGTAAAAACTTAGAGAATTGAAAAAAAATATCAAACAACCCGCAGGGAGTCTAAAAGAGCAATCTGTGACCCTAAAAATTATGCTTTTAGTGATATTTATAATAGATTAGATATTAAGGAGGGTGAAAAATATATTTATAAACTAGCCAAACAAAGAGAAAAGAAAAGTAAATATCTAACTCAATTAAAGTCTATTAAAGATGAAACTTAAAATGTGTTTTTCTTAGAAAAAGATATTTAACATAGCTGTTTGATTTATTTCGATAAACTTTTTGATGAAGTTTCTGAAAATACAATCGACCTTAGTGATCTTAACATCGTTAATGATAATAAAACGTTTTATTTTTNAGATACTGTGCTCACATCACTTTTCATGCATATTAATTGAAGGCCCACCGTGTTATAGACTGTGGATTACATTTTTTGCTTCCTGGCTTCGGTGTCTCATGACACTGATCAACTCCCTAAATGGGGAAGACGACAGGAGGTTGCCAAAATTTTGGGTGAATTTGGACTTGCAAATGATATTAAAAATTGAATTATTTGGACTTTAAAATGATATGAAATTAAAAGTAAAAATAAATAGAAACTGTGAATTAAAAGTCAATTTTGCTTTAGTGTATGATTTTGTTATTACCAATACTTTATTCAAGAATAGAGATGAACATCTTATTATTTATAAAAATAAATCTACTAAAACACAAATTGATTATTTTATTATGAGAAGAAGAGATCGTCGAAATTTTAAAGATTGTAAGGTCATTTCAAGTGAGAATTTAAGTACCCAACATCGATTATTAGTCTTAGATTTTAAGATGAAGAGTTGTAAAATAAATAATACTAAGACTCATTATTTTATTATCATAGAATTAGATGGGGAACCTAAAAGACAAAAATAAAATTATTTTTTTTTTGAGTAAAATTCAAGATTTTAAAATTTGGGTTGTTCATGAAAAAACAAATGCTTTGTGGGATAAAATAATAAACACTATTAAACATATAGCAAAAGATGTACTTGGAGAATCAAAAGAGAAATTTTCTATAAATAAAAATAATTGGTGATGAAATAATAATATGCAAGAAAATATAAAATATAAGAAGATGTGTTATAAAAATTGGTTTAAATGTAAAAGCTTAGAGAATTGAAAAAAATATCAAACAACCCGCAGGGAGTCTAAAAGATCAATCTGTGACCCTAAAAATTATGCTTTTAGTGATATTTATAATAGATTATATATTAAGGAGGGTGAAAAATATATTTATAAACTAGACAAACAAAGAGAAAAGAAAAGTAAATATTTAACTCAATTAAAGTCTATTAAAGATGAAACTCAAAATGTGTTTTTCTTAGAAAAAGATATTTAACATAGGTGTTTGATTTATTTCGATAAACTCTTTAATGAAGTTTCTGAAAATACAATCGACCTTAGTGATCTTAACATCGTTAATGATAATAAAACGTTTTATTTTTACCGTCACATTAGTCAAAAGGAAGTTGATGAGGTTTAAAGAAAATCAAGGCGGAAAGTCTGTATGACTTGATGATATCTCAATTGAAGTGTGGAAATTTTTAAGAGATTTGAGAGTTTCTTGGCTTACTAAACTCTTTAATATTATTTTAAAAGCAAAAAAGATGCCCGATGAGTGGAGTAAGAGTATTTTGGTCCCCATTTTAAGAATAAAGGGGATGCACAAGAGTGTGCAAATTATAGAGGGAATGAAGTTGATGTGTCATACTTTAAAATTGTGGGATAGGGTAATTGAACATAGGTTACGACGTATTACAAAGATTTCTCATAATCAATTTGCATTTATGCCGGGCAGTTCTACCATGGAAGCTATACATTTATTGAGAGATTTGATGGAGAAGTTCATAGATAATAAGGAGGATCTACATTTGATTTTTATTGATTTAGAAAAAGCTTCGATAAGGTTTTAAGAGATATCCTTTGGAGAGTTTTTGATAAGAAAGGTGTTGATATGACTTATATTCAAGTCATTAAAAATATGTATACTAGAGCTGCTACTTATGTTCAAACTGAAGGAGGATTGACCAATTGTTTTCCTATTTCTGTTGTATTACATTATGGATCGACTTTAAGCCTATATCTTTTTGCTTTAGTTATGGATGGTCTTATTGGATATTTATAGGAGGATATACCTTGGTGTATGCTTTTTGCTGATGATATCCTTCTCGTGGATAAGATGAGAGAAAAAACCTAGAAAAAACTTGAATTATGGAGGTCTACATTGGAGTCTAAAGATCATCATTTGAGTAGAACTAAAACTGAATACATGGAATGTAATTTTAGTAGTAGTAGCTCTAGTGAAAGAAGTGTGACTTTGGGTAATCAAATCATTAAAAGATGTGAACAATTTAGATATCTTGGGTCCGTTCTTCAAAGTGATGGTGATATAGATGGGGATGTTAATAATAGAATTCAAGTTGGTTGGTTGAAGTGGAGGAATTTTGGAGCCTTTTGTGTGATAGAAAAGGTTACTTAGATTGAAAGGAAAATTTTATAAGAAGGTGGTGAGACCTGCAATGCTCTATGGCGCTGATTTAGACTGAAAGGAAAATTTTATAAGACGGTGGTGAGACCTGCAATGCTAAATGACGCTGAATGTTGGCCTTTAAAACAGAAGCATAATAATAAGTTAAGTGTTGTCGAGATGGGAATGATTAGGTGGATGAGTGGCTTTACAGTAAGAGACAAAATGCAAAATGAATATATCAGTGATAGGGTTGGTGTAGCTCCCGTGACAGGCAAAATTAGAGATAGTTGTCTTAGATGGTTTGGTCACACTAAACGTCGACCATCTGATGATCCAATTAGGAGAGTAGATGTTTTAAATTCGACTTGTTGCGATTAGAGCTACCTGGGAAGGAATGATTCTCGATGGAAAGCTTATTCAGTGGTTTTTTCTCGGTCTTCAACGCCATTTGTATTTGTAATTTACTAGAAAGAGGATTTCTTCCTTCCTTTCTCTAGTTTGCACAGAGAAGGCTTCCGTTATCGTGAACTACAGAATCGAATTTGATCGAAAGTAGGCCCATCAAATACTCAATCTGTTTCAACCCCTTCTAATTTTTCTCCACCGCAGCCGCCAATTTTTTCTCTACTCAGCTTTAAGTGCCAAAATTACTCTTGATCGAAATCTACTTGGATTTTCAAACTGATCATATTCTCTCCTCTGATGATGTCGTACAAGTCGACTATGACCGACGCCCAAAAATCTATCATTTTTATTAGTTCTAACAATTCCAAACCAATTTTCCTACCCATGGTGGTCCGAGCATTGCAAAAAAACATAACAAACAAATGAGACATGTTGGAAGCTTTATGGTAAACCTTCACATTGGAAATCAAAATTGAAACGTGAAAGTCGGGCCTATCAAGCCATTATTGATGTAACTCAAGAGCCTTCCACCAAGGAGTAATTAGAGCAGTTGCACAAGTTATTTCAATCTCCAAAATTTTCACCGACTCCGTCTTGCTCTTTAGTACCAAATGATAATTCTCTTGCCACTGCATTGTTAGGTTTTAACATTAATTTTATTCATTCTTGGATAATTAATTATGATGTAACTGATAATCTGACTAGTTGTTCTAAATTATTCTCATTTTATAGACCTCGTGCAAGGAATAAAAAGTTAAAATTGTTGATGGTTTCCTNACTGGTTGTTCTAAATTATTCTCATTTTATAGACCTCGTGCAAGGAATAAAAAGTTAAAATTGTTGATGGTTTCCTCTCGGTAATTGTCAGAATAGGAACTGTCAAACCCACCTCGTTGTCAACCCTTCGTGATGTGCTTCATGTATCTAATTTATTTTCTAATTTATTTTCTAATTTATTGTCCATAGTAAAATTACTTCTAATTGTCAATGTCAAGTTAATTTATACTTTTCTTGTTTTGAGTTTCAGGAATTGACCATTAGGAGGATGATTGATAGTCCTAAGAAAAATGATGGACTGTTAGTTTAACGAATGACTTGATGCGAATAAATAATGTCAAAGTACTTATTTAAATTCTTATATTATTTCCAAAGACAAAGATATCATACTATGAAATTATAGGTTATGTCATCCTTGTTTTGAGTATTTAAAATTCATGTTTTTTCAATTTAGTTCAAAATAAAAATGTCTTTTTTTTAATTTGAAGGTTGTTAGTTTGTCAAATGTCAGTGTGTTTCTTTTTTCTCCTTAAATGTATTAACTAACTACACTTTTTATTCTGATTCATAATGATATATGGGTTTTTATCAACATCTTACACGCACTAAGAAAAATTGGTTTGTTAACTTTATTGATGATCGCACAAAGTTAAGTAGGGTGTAAGTAATGAAAGAAAAAAATGAAGTGAAAATACATCATAGCACAAATACAGTTTCAAAAAAATATTCAAATATTACGGATTGATAATGACCGAGAGTATTTCAGGATTATTTTAGGTCAATTTTTTTTTACGTAGAAGGAATAATTCATCAAAGCCCTTGTGTCAATACTTCACGATAAATTAGTGTAGCTGAAATAAAAATAAACACTTATTAGAGGTAGCTCGGACATTGCTCTTTACAAATCATGTGCCAAAATATCTTNTAGAAATATTTTAGGTCAATTTTTTTTACGTAGAAGGAATAATTCATCAAAGCCCTTGTGTTGATACTTCACGATAAATTAGTGTAGTTGAAATAAAAATAAACACTTATTAGAGGTAGCTCGGACATTGCTCTTTACAAATCATGTGCCAAAATATCTTTGGGGAAAAAATATTTGTTTTCACGGATATCACATTTTTTGAATTATATTTTTTTTTTCCACCTCTTTTTTATGTGGGGAGTGATAAAATAAGTATTCGACTACTAGTTTTCAGGACTTTCTTCAAACTGAAGACTTATAAAATAATCTCCCAACTTTGATTGTTTAACCTGAAAATCTAAGCTATATTATATTAGGAAAAAGTGGAATGATATTTTTAGATATTGAAGANATTTTTTTTCCCACCTCATTTTTATGTGGGGAGTGATAAAATAAATATTCGACTACTAGTTTTCAGGACTTTCTTCAAACTGAAGACTTATAAAATAATCTCCCAACGTCGATTGTTTAACCTGAAAATCTAAGCTATATTATATTAGGAAAAAGTGGAATGATATTTTTAGATATTGAAGAATGAGTCAAATCTTTCTTCACTGCTATCTTGTGATGTTCATAATCCTATAACAACTAACAAAAAGGAAACAAGGAAAAAAATTAGGACATTAGTACCATTTGACATTTTCTATTTGTGACAAAGGACAACTCAACAGACAACTTCTATGAATCTTTTGCATTGCACAAAATACATGACTACTTCGGGTAATGTCCTTATTGAGCCTTTCCCCCATGATCAATCCACTTTATCTCCAAGTTCCGAGTCTTCTAGTCTTGAACCTAAGTCCAGCGCTAATTCTAAATTTAAAGATTTCAATCATCCCGTTGCTGCCTGTAAGGGGGTGAGATCTTGCACTCAACATTCATTGTCTCATTATGTGCAAATAAAAATCTCGCTCCCATTTTTTCGGGCTTTTATCACACATTTGTCTTATATGAAGATTCTAAATACTGTGCAGGATGCTCTGAAAGTTTCTAAGTGGAAAGAGGTTTTCCTCGAGGAGATGAAAACTATGGAAAACATAACACATGGGAATGCAAATTGGTGTTTACAGTCAAATATAATTTTAATTTCTCTCTAGAATAGTACAAGTCTCGATTGGCTGTTAATGAATTCACTCAGGCCCATGACATTGATTACTTAAAGTCATTCGTCATAGTCATAAACTAAATTTTATAAGAGTTATTTTGACACTTATAGCTAATCTTGACTGACCACAGTCAAATATAATTTTGATGTCTCTCTAGAATGGTACAAGTCTCGATTGGTTGTTAATGAATTCACCCAGGCCCATAACATTGATTACTTAAAGGCATTCGTCGGAGTCATGAACTAAATTCTATAATAGTTATTCTGACACTTATAGCTAATCTTGACAGACCACAACAATTGGATATAAAAAATGTATTTCTCAATGGGGACATAGAGAAAGAAGTGTACATGAATGCATCTCCAAAATTTGGTGAGAAGTTCGACACAAAGGTGTGTAAACTAAAAAAGTACTTATACGGGTTTAAGTAGTCACCTAGAGCGTGGTTTGAGAAATTTACATTGTTTGTTAAAGGTCAGGGGTATTCTTAAGGGCAAGGAGATCATACAACTCTCTTCAAACATTCAAAGGATAGGAAGGTAATCATACTGATTGTGTATGTGAATGATATAATTCTCACCAGAAATGACATATAAAATGAAGTGGTCGAGGACTTTAGTTTCTTAGACCAATGACTCAGGATCTTTGAGGTATTTCTTTTGTATGAAGGTTGCTAGATCTAAGAAAGGGATCGTTGTTTCCCATTTAAAGTATGTTCTTGATATTTAAAAGAAAATTGGGACGAGTGGTTGTATGCCAACAAACACCCCAATTGATTCCACTCAAAATTGGGACATGAGAAGGAAGGTGACCCATTGAATACAACTCGATATTAAAAGTTGGTGGGAATGTTGATATGCTTATCACATACATGGACAAATATCACATTTGCTGTAAGTTTAGTAAGTTATTTTATGCATTTGCCCTTTGAGATTTTGAGATACCTAAAAAGTACATTTGGTAAATGTTTACTCTTTAAGAAGATCAATCTCCTTATATTGTTCTTACGTTGGGGAAATCTGGTTACATGCTAAGTAAGAAACAAAATGTGGTGGCAAGAAGTAGTGTCAAGACATAATATTAAGTTATGTCTAATGGAGTATGTGAGCTGCTAAGGTTGAAGAGAATTCTTTAAGTGTTATGGATCCTAATAAATATGCCAATGAAGTCATATTGTGCCAATAAAATTGCCATAAGCATTGCAAAAAATCCAGTGCAACATGATCGCACAAAATATATGGAGATTGATAGACACTTCATAAAAAAAGGATTTGATTGTGGAGCTATTTACATGCCTTTTACTTCAACAACACAACAAATAGTAGATATCTTTGTAAAATGACTTTTTAGGCATAACTTTGAGTTCCTTGTAAGCAAGTTGGGCATGATAGCTATCTATGCTCCAATATGAGGGGGGTGTCAAAATTTTAGGAATTTCCTCTTTTGATATACTCTATTTTTAATATTTTATACTTTTAGAATTAGATATTGTTGGTAATTTCCATTTTCTTTTTGTAACATGAGGATTTTGTGGCTTTCTTAATGTGGTGGTCTTCCCATGCTATTTATCTTGTAATCGAGTATTAGAAAATTGAAGAGGAATAATTATTTTTCTCCTCTAAAAAAGTACACAATCCAAATCCCAATCTCAATCGAGTTGATGGAAGATTTCAACCAGTGTCATTTATTTTTTTAAAAAATAAATTTTAAAATAGTAATAAATAAATTCAAATAATATATCTATGAACTGGATTCTCTGTAAACATTACCGAGTTGACAATATTCATATTCAAACATATGTTAATATTAAGCTCAATCTTTTACNTTCATTTATTTTTTTAAAAAATAAATTTTAAAATAGTAATAAATAAATTCAAATAATATAATCTATGAACTGGTTTCTCTGTAAACATTACCGAGTTGACAATATTCATATTCAAACATATGTTAATATTAAGCTCAATCTTTTACAAGCAATAAATAAAGTCGACTGGGTTTAACTCCGATGATGACCATATTGACTGAAAATCTTAACCGGATGGGTGAATATTTAAATCAAATTGAAATTAAATTATCTAAGTAACAAATGAAAACAATGAATTGAAATGAATCACATAAAGATTTCAAACAAACAAATCAAAATATTCAAGCTAAAATTAACCACTTAAAGTTAAANATGAATCACATAAAGATTTCAAACAAACAAATCAAAATATTCAAGCTAAAATTAACCACTTAAAGTTAAAAGTGAAATCTATTCACCCCTCACAACAGTTTGTCGAGGGTGACAAATTTTTTATTGACTTTAGTTCATGTCACATCGAGTATATCACTATATTCACATTTAACGTAATCTCATATTAGTAAGGACATGACCTGAGTCATCTGTCTGCATGCTTTGGCTCAATGATTCTACAAAATGTAGCGGTTACGACTAGAGTCCTCTTGCCAATTGGTTTGTTGCCAAATGACATCATTATATTACAAGTAAGGCCGCAACCCATATGCTTCCCAAATAATTTCTATTCTTTAAGTTGTGAATCATAAAAGTAAAATTGATTACATAAAGTCTTTCGTTAGTTAATGTTGACTTAAATTTGTATCCTTAGACAAAAACATTTACTTCAGATCTACAAGTCTCTTGGACGATGCAACGTATGGTTGCTGACAAAGATCTTTATGCCAGGCCGGGTTAACTAACTTCTCTGACTAAGTAGATCAGGGACCACGACAACCCTAAACGATTTAACCATGTGAGCTTGATCTGGTTCGTCATCATTTTCTAACCATCTACTTTAAGCTCAAGGTGATAAAGTTTTTAATCTAAACCTTAAGTTTGCTGCCACTATATGTTGAATATTTAGTGTTTAATGACTTTGCCTTAATCGAAAGTGCGCTCCCGTTATCGGGAGGAGTAATTAACCATACGGGCTTGTGCCTATGGGAAACCTCGAACCCTAGTTCAAAAACTCATCGTAAAATGATGGTGAAATCTCTGTGTAGTGTCTCATCTACAGTCCAATTTGCTTTATGAAAATTTGACCTGGAATACCAAACACAAAGCTGTCAACACTACAAACAAGAGTCCAGCGCATCAAATTTTTGGGGCCCATGCTTGAGCTTACAGTATCTGACTTGCAAAACAATCCTTTTAGCAATACGCATCTGTTCTTTAACCAAGGTGAACAATTGGGTTAGACGATCCTAATTGGCTTCCTAAAGTTGGACCAAACCCAAGCATGCAGCCTAAGCATTCAATATTTGGTTAGTTCGGTTTAATCTATTAAACAATCTTTGGCCTACCAAGGATTCTTTTTTCTTCTCTGAAGCCAATGTAGCCATAGGTTGCGTGTTGGGTTGCTTTTATTGACGAGAATTTGTGGGAGGCCATATTACTATTAGAAATCATAACATGTTCGGACCTTGCTATTATTCACTCATAGGACTTCACACTTACACGATTATGTGAATTTTAGGATCCCATTGAAAGTTTGGCTGTTCCTGTAAGGTTTTCTTTTGAATTTTGTCAGTGATTTTGCCTTGGATCCCAACATATGTTTTCCATTGATTTTATTAAATTTTTTTGAAAGATGCCCGATGGGATATTGCTTTCTATGATGGAGCAATGGTGTGAAGCAAGTAAAAACATGATAAATTAAATAGCTTTTCATGGTATTATTAATGAAGGGATTAATTTTAATATATNGAATGATTCTACAAAATGCAGCGGTTACGACTAGAGCCCTCTTGCCAATTGGTTTGTTGCCAAATGACATCATTATATTACAAGTAAGGCCGCAACTCATATGCTTCCCAAATAATTTCTATTCTTTAAGTTGTGAATCATAAAAGTAAAATTGATTACATAAAGTCTTTCGTTAGTTAATGTTGACTTAAATTTGTATCCTTAGACAAAAACATTTACTTCAGATCTACAAGTCTCTTGGACGATACAACGTATGGTTGCTGACAAAGATCTTTATGCCAGGCCGGGTTAACTAACTTCTCTGACTAAGTAGATCAGGGACCACGACAACCCTAAACGATTTAACCATGTGAGCTTGATCGGGTTCGTCATCATTTTCTAACCATCATGGTGATAAATTTTTTAATCTAAACCTTAAGTTTGCTGCCACTATATGTTGAATATTTAGTGTTTAATGATTTGCCTTAATCGAGAGTGCGCTCCCGTTATCAGGAGTAATTAACCATATGAGCTTGTGCATATGGGAAACCTCGAACCGTAGTTCAAAAACTCATTGAAATATGGGTGAAATCTCTGTGTAGTGTCTTATCTACAATCCAATTTGCTTTATGAAAATTTGACCTGGAATACCAAACACAAAGCTCTCAACACTACAAACAAGAGTCCAGGGCGTCAAATTTTTGGAGCCCATGCTAGCCCCAATAACTTTGAGCTCACGGTATCTGACTTGCAAAACAATCCTTTTAGCAATACACATCTGATATTTAACCAAGTAGAACAATTGGGTTAGACCAACCTAATTGGCTTCCTAAAGTTGGACCAAACCCAAGCATGCAGCCTAAGCATTCAATTTTTGGTTAGTTCGGTTTAATCTATTAAACAATCTTTGGCCTACCAAGGATTCTGTTTTCTTCTCTGAAGCCAATGTAGCCATAGGTTGTGTGTTGGGTTGCTTTTATTGATGAGAATTTGTGGGAGGCCATATTACTATTAGAAATCATAACATGTTCGGACCTTGCTATGTATGTCCTTGCTATTATTCACTCATAGGACTTCACACTTACACGATTATGTGAATTTTAGGATCCCATTGAAAGTTTGGCTGTTCTTGTAAGGTTTTCTTTTGAATTTTGTCAGTGATTTTGCCTTGGATCCCAACATATGTTTTCCATTGATTTTATTAAATTTCTTTGAAAGATGCCCGATGGGATATTGCTTTCTATGATGGAGCAATGGTGTTAAGCAAGTAAAAACATGATAAATTAAATAGCTTTTCATGGTATTATTAATGAAGGGATTAATTCTAATATATAGTTTCATTATATAGAAATTAAAATGCATCGGGATTGCTGAACTAATCACTACACTTGTAAAATGTCGTCCTTTCCTATTTACAGGCATGCAACTATTTGTTTTGAAGGAATATTTTTACTTATTAATTAGTTGTCAAATTTAGTTGAATGCTGCAACTTGTATCTGATTTAAATACATAATCAAAATGGTACCTAAACATTTTTAGTTGTGCCATTTAGTTCCAAAATTTTGTTTGGTTTAATTTAGTTGTTCAATTCACCAAATATGAACCTGTTTGACTTTACTGTTATTTTATCTTAACTTCGGATTGAACGAGCGAAGGGAAAATTTGTATGAAAGCATTTTAGATCTTTTAAGGTTGATCTTGCCACTTGATGTTTGCTCAAACTAAACAAAACGGTTTTAAGGAAAGCTTCCTTCTACCAATTTTTGTCTAAAGAATTTTTGAAATTGAAGCTAAGACCAAATTGATTCAGCTTTGTTGAGTTAAGGGACTGAATTGAATACCTGAAATGTCTATGACTAAAACGGACATACCTAAGAAATTTTTGGATCATTTTGATAGTTTATTCTTTAAAAATAATATTTTTCTTAATTTTATGATTCCTTGAAGTAGAGGTTGTAACTTCTTTGTATCCTTGTTATTGAAGTTTTGAATGTAGTGCTCAGGTTGTATTGAGGTGGATTTTGGTAATTCAATTTGGTTGTGATTGTTCTTGGTAGGACTAAAACATTAGTATATGTTCCCAAGTCATATCGAAGATTTAAATTTTATCTATCGCATATTGCACTTTTATATATCAACCTATATGAGATGCAACCGCCCTTGATTGTCTTCAATATATATATTTTTAGTTTGTGGCATCATCTCATGTATTGTGCTCCTTAAGAGTAATAGTGCATGGGAAAATTCGTTAATTCTTTTTAGTTACAGGTAAAATCAATTAATGTTATGATAGATGGTCTAAACCACTTTTGTTGGTGCCATGAAAGTGGTAGCTTCAATCAAGAAGCAAATATATAATATTACCACACCAAATATATATTGGGAACAAATAATACAGCATAAAGAGATAAGAGCATCAAAGTTGCAAGGTTTGATTAATAACTATTCGTCCATGGGATAAGGAGACTCTTAGCCATAATCAAAAGATGGGAGAGTACTAATTAGGAGAATTAACATGCATATATCAAATTCCCTTCCGGTAATTAAGGAAGAGACCAATTGATCTCAACAAAACGAAGGAGCAAAATTTCTTTACACAATTATGAAGAATATAACAATTCTATCTCAATATTACTCAAAGAACTCAATAGCAATATTTTCTATATTTTCCTTCCACTTCATTTAGTTTTGAGAACAAAATATGCAATATTTAATGCCAATTCTTTTCATGAGAAGCTAACAATCACTTTATTTTTGGTGAATGAAAGACCAATTTAATATGGCAATATTTTTTTTCTCTCTCATGAGCAATTTTCTCAGTGCCTTCAATTTTTGGGAGCTCTCTGTTCTCACAAGTTGTAAATTCAATTCCCTTTGTTGATGGAGTGCTGGAGTGGTGGTGGGTGGGTAACTAGGTTAAGTTATGATTCCAAGAGTGGCTTTGTGTTTTATTTCACTTCATAGAAAGAGCAAAGGGGCTTACCACAAAATTCCAAAAACGGCCTTATGATTTTGTATAATTTCACTTCATGTCAAAGAAAGAGCAAAGGGATCACGTAAAATTTGAATTATTGTAGGCTCCTCCAAACCCAAAGTCCTAAAGACAAGCAGCTAAAAGTACTATTCAACTTCAAACATCACTTGTAGTTATGAATTGGGGTTACCTTTGCTAGCATGTCGAGATGAGCAGGCAGTGTGAATATTTTTAACTAAAATGTCACCATTTTAAACATTTATTTTAATGAATGTTGAACGTACATCATTGAGTGTGGTTCTGCTGCCATGATTTATATGATTTAGAGTTGGGCTAATGGCACTTTGAAATTCCATAAAAGCAACCACTGAATTATTTTGTTGCAAACCCATCTTCAGAATTACTTTTTTATTTTGTCATGTATTAATTCTTTGTTTGCAGCATTTTTGAGAAACCTTAAGTTTCATTTCACATCTTTCTAATAAGCCTTGCTAGGATTGTCGGCATATATATTAAAATACTAACATGTGAAATTTCCAATTGAGTGCACCGTTATAAACATACGTAATATTTAAAACTGCACTATGATAAGATGCTCCAGCCATATTCTGCTGTTATCGTGATCGAGAAGAAGCTATTGTTGGCAACTGAAAATTTCTCGCAATTGGAGATGTTATAGGATATTTTTTTAACTGTGTTGTTAACCTCTTTTCAATAGAAATCTCAAAATTCATAATAGTGGAATTCAAACCATCATCAACTTCTTTGTATCTTTTTAGTTTACTTCTCAACTCAAGTTCTCCACTTCTTGAATGTATATAATTCATTTATTTCTTGTTTGAGCATATAAACCCTAACCCATCTTGAAAAATCATCTCTAAAGGTCAATATATTTTAAAATTCACCATTGGAATAATGGCAGACCTCCCCTGTCAAAATGAATGCAGTTATAGTACTTCTGATCTTTTGATTTCTTAGAATTAATTTTAGATTATGATATTTTACCAAAGCATAATGGCCACAAAAAAATTAAAAATTACAGCTTTGATCATAAAGCAGCCTCTTTTGTTATACCCTGACATGCCCTAGGTTCATATTCCTAATTCAGTAAAATTTTTGAAACAGTAATTAATGTTGCTTTCGTCATTTGTTTGCCATGTAAATTTCTTTTCTAGCGGGATTTGAACATTTTATATTGAGAGGAGCAAATCTACCAATTAGGTTGAGCCTTGAGGCTCCACCTTTAACACCATATTTGCACTCATTGGAGTCCAAACAACCTAGGGATGCAAGATTTTCTTTAATTTTTGCTCGAGCTTTGCTTCTCTTGAAGTTGTTACAGCTGCATCCTATTCCTTGATCTAAATTGTATCTATCCCAACAATTTTCACAGGAAGTGTCATCTTGCCAATTAAATGACATATTACAAGAGAAACAATCCTTACGTGCAATCATTATCAAGACTCCATTTTTCAGCCGATGAAACAAAACAATTTCAAACTTTCCAAACTAATGTGTAACACATCTGTGTCCTCTTGTTATTTGCCTTTTATTTCCTTAATGCATTCACTTTTTCTCTATAAAACTTCAGGAACTCATAAGCAGTGGATCTAAGGATCTCTCTCTTCATTTTCTCTCTTCAAATTCCAATAATAAAGTAAACATCAGCCTATTTTATTCCTTTTTCTTTTTTTTTGCAAGTAGTCACCATTATTTTAACTTTTTGCGAATGAAAAAGTAGCAGGAGCTGGTTCTGTCAATTCTTGCCACTTATCTGTCTCTGTGAACTACTAAGGCTATTCTTCTTGATTCTTTTTTCATGTAAGCTACTAAAGACATTCTTATTGATTCGTGTGATTGTAGAAAATAGTTAGATTAAGTTGAGATTCCGAAAGAAGAAAAAATCCTTTTTAGGAATTTATGAATCTTGTTCTTATGCAATCTGAATAGTAGTGCTCCTATCACCATTAAGGATAATAATATGAAGTGGGCATTTTGATTTGGGCTTTATTTACTAGGTTCAAATCCTAATTTACAAAAGATTCTCTGTTTATATTTATTGTTCAGCTGCTTGTATCTCCAATTTTTCTGTTGTTCAAAGTGGGATTCAAACTCATAACACTTGCCCTTTACATTGATTTATGATACTTTGAAGTGATTAAGCTGATTGAGTAAAGTGCCAAAATAGTCCCCTGACTATTTACCTGGGGCCATTCTAGTCTGAAAGTTTATAAAATTGTTAAATTTATCCCCGGACTATTTTAATAGGGGCTAAAATTGTCTTCATTAGGGATTATTTCAACCCATATTAAAAGAGCCTAGGAACTGAATTGATTTTTTTGTCATGTCAGCTCATTGCAGTTAGATCTTGACTGAAATATCTTAAATTTACTAGAAAATTCTTTTTAAGGGCAAGTCAGCAAATAACTTTTGTAGCCTTTATGTGGCCGTTTTTTATTGACTGTTATTCTTATGGAGAACTTTTGGAAGCCATCTCTTGTGTTATGTTTTGTTTTGTCATTCTAAACGGTTGTAAATCTTGCGTTATAAAGTTCATGTGAGTTGACCTCCTCTTGAAATGAAATATTTTGATTTAAAATTGAGCGAAGTTTATGCCGCGTGGATTTTGAACTGAGCTATATCATTCTATTAATTTTATAAAATGCTTTTAACATATTAATCTTGATCATTATCTATACAGGCATGCTATATCATTTTTTCTGCATATGCTTGTTCATGTAGTTTTTTCATATATCTAGTCTATTTTGAATTGAATCTAACTAAAGGTTATATTCAAGTTATAGCAAGTTGATTATGACTCGATTAAGACTCGAGCAATTTTTTTGTTGTAGATGTAATTATCAGCAGCATATATAACCAGTTCTACTGTCAATTTTATTTTTTAAAATAATTTTGAGCGTTTATTTTCAGGTTGCTGTTCTTGCGGATGACATCTTAAAGAATGTGGAATTTGATGCCTTAAGAATTGTTTTCAACAAATTTCATTCTGTTGTCTCATTTCCACCAACAGTATCAACAATTTTATCCCCTGAGGTAATTATTTAGGAAGATTTACTTACGTGTCACTCATTTCCTTTGTATTTACATATCTAACACCTAAACTTCAGTTTTTACATACCACCTTACCTATGCATGAAAAGACATATTTTACTTTTTAGAAGTTAAAATGGTGGTAAGTTTTATGAAAGATTTGGGTGGTATAAATGTAAAAAAATAAAATTTAGGTTTTAGATATGTAAATACATAGGAATTGTGTGGTATATATGTAAATGTGTCGTTATTTTATTGTTTGTCGGGGCTTGCAAGTTATGTTTTCCAAGCATGGCCTTACCCAAAAAGTTTTTTGTTTGCTTCTTGTCGCACTAGGTTGTTGAAAAGGAATCTGAAGCAGGCGGTAGGCTTGGTGACCTCGACTTGTATGAGATAGAAGGCGGCGAAACAAAATCCGAAGTGCTTCAGAATCTGGCCGAATTCCAATTTTCCTGTGTACGTTCTCTCTTTTATCGAGTTTTAATTATTACTAATTTAAGAGACATTTACGTACATGACACATGATTCTTATATATTTGTATGTCTCACACCTAAACTTCATATTTATACCCATAACAGTCAAATCTTTATTATCACATCAAAAATAGCACTATTACCTCTATTCAAAAATAAAATACACCTTTTTATGCATAATTTTAAAAGACCAAAATTATATGTATGTAAATATGAAAGTATTGGTGTGAGATATGTAAATACATAAAAATTATGCACTACTTAATTTGAAGTGGTATCGTTGCATCATCACTATTTGCTTTTGACTTTTACTTGCATTATTGAAACCTGACGTCATGTTGCGTCCCGAGCTTTCCAACTTTAGATTTTCAACTCTCCATTGAAATTTAAACTTTTGGGGCATTTACATACATACCCCACAATTTTTATGTATTTACATATCTAGTATCAAAATTTTATTTTTTACTCCACAAAATTTTTCATGTCACATTGAAAGCACCACTATTTTAACTTCTAAAAAATGAATGCACCTTTTTATACATAAGGTGGCATATATGTAAAAATTGATGTTTAGGTGTTAAATATGTAAATGCATAAGATTTGAGTGGTATATATGTAAATCTTTCTAAACTTTTTCGGATCATGCTTTTCTTCTGATTATGAGATTTTTTTACTTTCTCAGGTTCTGTTTAATGCTGTCCTAGAGAACGGTTGCAGCGAGCTTGGTGCACGCATGTCGGCCATGGACAGCTCCAGCAAGAATGCTGGCGAAATGCTTGACCGCCTCACTCTCACATACAACAGGTCTCTCATTCCTCTTTCCTCTCTTACTTGAAGCAGCTGATTTTGAAGAAGAATAAACCTGCCTCATTCATTCATTAAATTTTTTTTATTTGAAAAAATTGGGAGCGGTAGCTCAATTTTATATTAATGAGGAAAAAAAATTATAGTGGTATTTTTGATGTGATATTAAATATTTGAGTGCTATTCATGTAAATATGAAAATGTCAGAAGAATTGTATCCAAGCAACATAAATAGAAGAAGAAGACCATTTGTTATGAATACAATACCTGCTCTCTAGATATCATCATCATTAAAATAATATAACAATTGGAAGGGATGACTAGCGTCAATCGTAGGTGTATTTGAAGACTATCATTATATGCTTGAAAATATAAATATGCACACATTTGAAACATCATTATAGTATCTAATTTCGAAATTGTGATTCATTTGTTAAAAAAAATAGATATTATAAAAAAGTCACATAAAATTGAGCAAAAAAGGAAAATAAAATTAATATCAAGTAGCTATTAAGCAATTCAAGTAATAAATTTTAAAATAAAAGTGAAGAGATTACTTAATTTATATGTAATACATTTTTAAAATTTAGATTTATTATTCGGGGCACATGTGTCAAATGCGCGTTCATCAAGTTTTTTTGAGTGAAGTGCCAAAATAGTCTTTTGTGGAGAATCCAACCTTGGTCTCTTCTTCTGGTCCTTACTCCTCACTAGTTTGATGGTTAATTCTGAAATCTCACAAATACCAATCAAAACCCTGTACTCGCCCTGAATAGAGCGATGAGCAATTAATTTATGATCATTTATCAAATTACAATATTCTTGGTTTATCAACAATCATTTGGACATCTCAATTAGGATTCACGCCATACAATTAATCATTAAAAAAAATGGAAGATTTACATACATGCCGCCCAATTCTTATGTATCTGCGTATCTAACTTTTAAATTTTGATATTTACATTAATATCACTTTATCAATACATGAAAGTCTATATTTCACTTTTAGAAAGTTAGTAATAATGATATTTTTGCCACAAATGTTATAATCAAAGTTTGTGTTAGATATGTAATTCCCCTTTAAAAAAAGAATTATAACATTACACCTCACGTCTGTTTTCACAGGACACGCCAAGCTTCAATCACTACAGAACTTATTGAGATCATTTCTGGAGCATCAGCTCTGGAAGGGTGATATGCTTAAGAGGTATTGTTTCTACCTGTTTTTCTTCACTTTCCTTTAAAATGGAGGAACTTGAGAATAATTGTGCCATAGGGCCATGTAAGTACTGAAAATAACGCCATACTTCTCATTTTTTTACATGCAGGGATTCCCTTTTTTAATTTTCAACTTGTTTTACTGCAAATGTTGTTTTTGCTGATTTGCCCAGCAATCTTATTTATTGCACTTCTGTGCTTTCTGATGATGATGAAATCCTAAAAAACAATGTGTTATATTGTTCCCATTTTCCAACTTTTTAAGGCGATGTTTGGCTGTTTTAAATCTGATAAATCGGATTTAGTACATCCAGATTTACGTTTTGAAAGAGATGAAACACGAGCGTTGGATTTAATTTAAATTTTTTGGTATTTGGTTGGATTTAAGTTAAATTCATTGCTAAATCCTATTAATAGCATGCCTCCGATCACCGTCTGAGTTTAGACTACTAATTTATGAGAATATTTTGCCCAGCAATCTTATTGACTCGGAATTTATCTTTAGATGATTGAGATTCAGAAATTGATTGGGATTGCATTTTGCTTTTGCCAAAATACAATAATGAAGCTAGCAAATCATTTCTTACTTGAATCTAGCAGGTTTATAACAAGAAAGATTTACATAAATGCTGCTCAATTTTTATGTATTTACATATGATGTCAATTCCTACATGCATGTCACCTTCCCGATGCATGAAAAGATTTATTTTACCTTTTATTTTTGATGTGATTTGAATGGTTTTGGACCTTTGGTGGTATAATTGTAAAAAAATTAAAGTTGTGGTGTTAGATNTTGATGTCAATTCCTACATACATGCCACCTTCCCGATGCATGAAAAGATTTATTTTACCTTTTATATTTGATGTGATTTGAATGGTTTTGGACCTTTGGTGGTATAATTGTAAAAAAATTAAAGTTGTGGTGTTAGATATATTAATATATAGGAATTGGTGGCATGTATGTAAATGCCCCAAACAAATGACAGCTCAGAATTGAACTGTAGCGTTTAGTAAAGCAGATCATTAACTGTATAAATGTGTCTAGGGCTTTAAACGAGCCGAGCTTGAGTTAGGCTCGTGTTCGGCTCGTTCGAAATAGCTCGTGTTCGAAATCGGCTCGTGAACAGTGTGTTCGTGTTCGGCTCGATTTAAATATTTGTGTTTGTGTTCGGCTCGAAATTAGTTCGTTAAACTAAAATTGAGAAATATAGATGTAAAGTGTGAGATTCAAACTTGGATCAAATATATCCAAAAGAAGATACTAACCAAATTGTCACACAAGGTGTTATAATTTAAACTTAGACATAAATATATATAATATATTATTAAATAAATAATATATGTAATATATTGTTATATTAANACTCGTGAACAGTGTGTTTGTGTTCGGCTCAATTTAAATATTTGTGTTCGTGTTCGGCTCATGTTCGGCTCGAAATTAACTAGTTAAACTAAAATTGAGAAAGATAGATGTAAAGTGTGAGATTCGAATCTGAATCAAATATATACAAAAGAAGACACTAACCAACTTGTCACATGAGGTGTTATGATTTAAACTTAGACATAAATATATAAAATATATTATTATATAAATAATATATGTAATATATTGTTATATAAAAAGTTATATAATTTTTTTTTTTCATCATTTCGGGCCGAACACGAGCGAACAAACTTTGTTAGTGTTCGGCTCGTTTACTTTTCGAGCTTAAAAATTTGTTCGTGTTCGGCTTGTTAGGCTTAACGAACTAGCCGAACACGAGCTGTTTAACGAGCCGAACAGGAGCTGTTCTCGAACAACGAGCCAAATTGATAGCCCTAATTGTGTCCCTTATTTCTTAAGCAGCATCACAGTTGGCTAATTGGGCATTGACATGCATACCACACAGTTCTTATTTATTTACTTATTTAACCCCCGAGGTATCACATTTAATGTGTCTGAGATAAAACTTTTAATATTTATTTATATGATATTCTAGTATTTTAATATTTAAATAATTGCAATGATATTTAAATGTTATATAATTAAATGTTTGGTAAGTGTTGGACGTATGATTTCTTGAGAGGTCATGTCATAAACTTATGAATGAAAACGATCATTTCACTTTTAAAGTAGTGATAATGATATTTTTTATGTTATCTTAAAGATTTGAATGATTTGTATATAAGTGTAAATTTTTAGGTGTTAGATATGTAAATACACTTTTTTTAAATTACAAACAAACAAATGTTTTATATTTAATTATGTTTAATTAAAATAAGCAAGTCTACGTCAACATTTAGGCCTCAATTAGTCAAAAGGGTCATTAAAAAAAAGGAGTGTATTTAATGATTTGTGATGCTTTGTATTCTTATTATTTCTATACTAGACTTTAGTATTTATTTAAAGGGAAGTTCACAAATGTAGCGCATATTTGTTATGTATTTAGGACAGTTAATGATTTAGATTTGTAGCTAAGTTGGGGTTGGCTCGAATGAATTGGGCGTGGTTCGAAATTTGTTCATGGTTCGTTATATTCAATTTTGAATTAGTTCGGGTTGAAGTTGAATGGAGCTTGATCCTGCTCGAAATCGAAAGGAGTTGGCTCTAATTGAGTTATTTGGATCTGTTCTAGTTGAAATCGGCTTGAAGTTTGTATATTCAGTCTTATTTAGCATTATATTTATTTAAATTTTTTTAATTAAAAAAAATTAAAGCCGATCTCGAGTCAGTTTGAGCCGATCCATGTATGACTTGAAATCGGCTCAAAAAATTNTTGCTCGAAATCGAAAGGAGCTGGCTCTAATTGAGTTATTTGGATCTGTTCTAGTTGAAATCGGCTTGAAGTTTGTTATATTCAGTCTTATTTAGCATTATATTTATTTAAATTTTTTTAATTAAAAAAAAATTAAAGCCGATCTCGAGTCAGTTTGAGCCGATCCATGTATGACTTGAAATCGGCTCAAAAAATTTTTGATCCTAAGTTTTGACTTATAGTTAAGCTCGTTCATTTCGATCCAATCTCAATCCAAGTCAAAAATTGAATAGATTTTTAAAGATTTTTAAGTGATTACCGATCTTCAAGCAACATTGACAACTCGATATGTATTTATATATCTCTCAATTCAAGGGCAAACCCACAACAAGCAAACTAACATATTTGAAATTAGCAGTTATCTTTCTTATATTAAAACATAACACACTTAAAATCTTCACTCGAACAAACATGCTCAAGCTGCTCTAAACTGTCCTAAAATTGTGTTTAAGTCTTACTATTTAAACGACAAAGGTAATCTATTATTTTAAGATATGGGAGTCTTGTCTGATATCCTGACCAATGGCCGACTTGATATAATGAGGGTCCGTTGCTTAACCACCAAGCGCCCAAAACAAACTCTGTTAAGAGTTTCAATAGCAAAGATATTAGAGACTATAAACCATACAAAATAACGACTACTTTAAAAGGGTGTCAACAATGAAGACCGTACTTTACACCTGAGACCCCAAAAGTTTCTGTGCTTACTACGTTCAAAGGGCACTGACATCAGACCTCCGGAGTGACAGACAACATTTTAATCCCAACTATATTTTTAAAATTCAACCAAATCAAACAAATTCTGAATTCAGAGATAACGAACTAATGACTGAATTTCAAATACAACGTTATTTTACATTGAACTTTGATTTCTTCCCAACAACTAATAGAATCTTCAAAACCTCGGCATTATGAATGCAATGAGCTCCAAATACTGCCCACCAAACAACTCCCACATGAAATGATTGTGCAAATTAATATGGGAAGATGGACTTTGATGTATTGATTGCCCCATAAACACCAAAATTCAAAACAAATAATTGATTTTTTTTTAAAATGACATGAAAAATAAAATATTTGATATTTTCGCATCCTCTTCAAAATGTACATTTAAGATATGTTGGGGACAGTTGCAACTAGTTATAAAATTATTGAGGAAAAGGTGTTATTTAAAAAAAAATAGGAATGAGTCCATCGGCTCCATTTTTTATTTTTCTGGTTTAAAAAATTAACGGAGAATCTGATTATTAAAATATAATATGCGTATTAAAATAGTTTATTTTCAAATTATAGCGTTCGGGTCAGGAATTCGTGATATCCAGCTCTGGGGCTTTCCTTCTGTTCTTCGATGGAGCTAAGAGGGAGAGCAGGTTGATTGCTCCGATCTTCTTGCGGCCATGGGTTAAGCTCGGAGGCTGAGTGGCTCGCGGAGTTCGATGTGGTTTTACTCTTATCGTTTTTTGGTTTCTCATTCTGTTTAATGCGGCTTTGTTCTCCGAGAGTGTCGTTCTTTCTGCGTTTTCGTCGGGTTTTACGGTATTGAAACTAGTTGAATCGGAATGTTAGGGTTTGTTTCTGGTTTAGAGTCTTGCGTGATATGTCTTTGAATGGTGGAGTAGTTCCATCGGTTCGGATTTCTGATGCTGGGGAACCGGGTGTTTTAGGTTTCCTGAAATCTTCCAGGGATGTAATTGGAGCAGGGAAAGGGATTTGTTTAAGTAAATGACTGTTTTTGTGATAATTCATGTTTTTTGGGTAGCCATTGTTGTGAACTTNCGGGGAACCGGGTGTTTTAGGTTTCCTGAAATCTTCCAGGGATGTAATTGGAGCAGGAGAAGGGATTTGTTTAAGTAAATGACTGTTTTTGTGATAATTCATGTTTTTTGGGTAGCCATTGTTGTGAACTTGCATTGGCGCTTTTATTGTTCAGAGGGAAGCTGGAGAAGTTGTAGGTGATCATATATACAGATTAAGTATTCTTTCTGGAAGAGGTGATTCGTAATGAATTTGATGGATAAGGGCGTTGATCAGNCATATTTACAGATTAAGTATTCTTTCTGGAAGAGGTGATTCGTAATGAATTTGATGGATAAGGGCGTTGATCAGAAGAAATTGCAGGCTGGAGATTGCCCTTTTCGCAGGTTCTTTGTGGGACAAGCTGAAAATGGCGTTACTTCTGATGCGGAAAAGATACATACTAAGTTGATGAGAAGTTCTTCAGATATATCTTCATGGAGAGAGGAGATGGCTTCTACTAGTGGGATTTACAGTGAAGTTTTGGGTGAAGAATTTGTGAGGGACAAGGGTTCGTTGTTGAGTTTGCAGCCATGGATTTTCAAAAGGGCGAAATGCTTGAAGAGGAAAGAGGACTCTGTTGGCTGGAGTTTTGATTGGGGATTTTCTAATGGTTCTCCGAGAAGAATTAACCCTAGTAGTAATTGGATTGGTTCCAGAAAAAGGCAAGATAGATGTAATTTTAGGCCTGTAACTTCTGATGGGAATATCTTTGTGCCTCATCTTTGTAGTGAAAAAGTTGAGGTGGAAGAATACACTTTTAACTTTCATCCTGTATCACATGTAAAAGATGAGAGATTATCTCATCCTATACCGAGCAGCAGAGAAACAAGAAGAATAAAAGTTGACTCTTTAGTAGAACAGCCTGAAAATCTACAGGAAAATGAAGTTAGCCCCAGCATATCCTCCGAGAAAAAAGAGCCTTTTGATGAAATATGTGACCAGGTTAGTGACGAATTGAGAACAGTGATAGGTGTTCCTCATCTTCCACCACAAACTTTGAGAAAAGCAGAAATAAGGAGTAAAGAAACTAAGGCAGGCACCCTACATACTGTTAGCTCCCAAAAATTATGCAGGATTTCTGATGCGCTAGGTATGAATTCCAGTTTCTCCTTTTTGCTTAATTACATGTTATTTTTTTGTAAATTTACTTGGAGATATGTGGTTCACAGCTGAGTTGATTTTACTGAAAATTTTTATTTGGCATCAATGCATCTTTTTGTTGTACCATATAGGACATGGAGGGAATTATAGATAAGGATAGAGGTCACATGTCTTAGGAACCATGAAGGATAGTTTCTTCTATTGGATATATTTTGTTTTTTTTTTTAAACATTGTGCATTGAATGCATAATGCAGTAAATATTAAATTAATTAGAAATTTACATGGATACGACATAATTCTTATGCATTTACATATCTAACACCTCAAGTGTTATAAATGTGAATATGAAAATTTAGGTGTTAGATGTGTAAATACATAAGAATTGTGTCATATGTGTGGCATGTATGTAAATGTCTGTAAAATAATTTAAATGTTGGATACTCAAATTTGCTCAAATTTGTTTGTAGGAAGCTGAATGGAAAGGGAAGAAATTCAAGGCTCTTGGAAAAACTGCAAGTTATTGTATGTGTAGAGGCTTAATAAAAGGAAAAGGTAGGATAATAGTGTATAGAAAGTTAAAAATAATTAAATAAATGTTTGGGCTGAATAGGGTTATTAATGGGGTGGTTTCTATTAATTATATGATTAGCAAAATCATTATAAATGCCATCAGTGCTTTTGTTTTTCACATTAGTTTTGAAGTTAATTTGAAAAATTAATATTGGGAAAAATAATGCACTATGACCATTCATGCTTGAAGAACAAGGAAATTATTCAGGGTGATTTAAATGTACTTGTAGGTTCTGTGTGAGATTTTCAATGTAGTTATGGAATATTTGTTTGAAATTTGGTGGATAAAAGTGAGAACTTGAAAGTTGGGAGGTTGCTAATTTCCTTGGGATAAAATAGTGGAGCACGAAAGGTTAAATTTTCAAGATTGTTAAAATGTGCAAATTAAGGTTTTGTAATTAAGCCAAACTTAATTTAGGATAAGATGCCAGTTTAATTTTAAAACTGTTATCCAAAAGAACATTATCATATATAAGGAGTTTGTTGGTGGAGTAACGAGATTAAAAAAAGAAGCTTATTAAGAAAAATAAACGCGCTTTTAAGGAGTGCAAAGAAGGAAATAATATAATAATTTACAGGGATTGTAATGAAGTTATTAAGTTTGGCAAAGAGGGTAGTGAAGTTAGCTATGATGAAGATTTGTACAACTGTTAAAGTTTGGGCCCCAAATGAGATATCAGAGGAAATTTAAATGGTCATGGGTGTTATTAGAGTAGTTTGGTTAAGAAGGTTTTTTTAAAAAAGTTTATAGACTAAGATGACATAAATGATTAGAGAAGTACTTTTGCTCTATTCAAGAATAAAGGAGATATTGGGGTTGTGGTGATTTTAGGGAATTGAGTTTATGAGTTTTATATACTTGATTTTGTGTGGAAGTTGATGAAAAAACTCGAAAGGGAAATGTCTTATTTTGTGTGTTAGAAATTATATTAGGAAATAATTTATTCCTGTTAGAAGTTATGAGATTGGATTTATTTCCTAATATAAAAATATTTTATTTTCTATTTTAGACTTATTTCATTGGATTTGGTTTATTTTTTTCCTATTTTATGTTGTTTCCTTTATCTCCAAAACATTTAATATGAATTGAATAATTGTAGATATTAGATGTTATATCTTCATTTTTTGTTATTTCTTTTTTATTGTATTTCTTATACTAGGATTCATGTNCCTATTTTATGTTGTTTCCTTTATCTCCAAAACATTTAATATGAATTGAATAATTATAGATATTAGATGTTATATCTTCATTTTTTGTTATTTCTTTTTTATTGTATTTCTTATACTAGGATTCATGTAAGAGTTATTTATATCATTTTTTCGTATCAATAAAATTTTTTCATATCATTCTAAATTTCAACATCGCATCAGAGTTTTGAAACAAACGCTAGAGTCTCCTGTTTCCAGAAGCTCCTTATTCTCTGTAGCTGACAATCTTTGCAATGCTGCAGGCTCTTCCTCCGCCTCCTCTTTTTAGTTTTTCCGCAAGGAACTTCCTCTCCCTGCATGCTCTAGACGCCGAAAACTTCCTCTCCTTGCAGACCTAGCTGCTAGAACCCACTCCCTACAGGCTCTAGACACTTCCTTTCCCTGCAGGCCCTAGCCGCCAGAACTCCTTCCTGCAATCTTTCCGCTGCATCTGGATCTTCTTCCTGACGGCGCTGAAATTCCTCTACAAGCAGGAAAAGAACAACAAAAAGCTCTTCCCTAAAATCTTCTTGTCCTTCTCATCTGGAACATGACTCACTTCCTTCTTCTCCTTCAATTTGCTTTTCTCCACAAGCTTGCCATCCAATGCTCTGCTAAGAATATCAGAAGTATGGCTTGTATTTATCTCAATCGCATCCAACACTTTTGGTTTCAGTGTTCGACTAGCTCTTTTATTGTCGTCTACTTGAGATGTGGTAGAAGAAAGGGGAAAGGTCCAGGTGCCAAGAAGCCATTAAAGAGGGACATAATGANTAGAATATCAGAAGTATGGCTTGTATTTATCTCAATCGCATCCAACACTTCTGGTTTCAGTGTTCGACTAGCTCTTTTATTGTCATCTACTTGAGATGTGGTAGAAGAAAGGGGAAAGGTCCAGGTGCCAAGAAGCCATTAAAGAGGGACATAATGANATGGTGATAAATTTTTTAATCTAAACCTTAAGTTTGCTGCCACTATATGTTGAATATTTAGTGTTTAATGATTTGCCTTAATCGAGAGTGCGCTCCCGTTATCAGGAGTAATTAACCATATGAGCTTGTGCATATGGGAAACCTCGAACCGTAGTTCAAAAACTCATTGAAATATGGGTGAAATCTCTGTGTAGTGTCTTATCTACAATCCAATTTGCTTTATGAAAATTTGACCTGGAATACCAAACACAAAGCTCTCAACACTACAAACAAGAGTCCAGGGCGTCAAATTTTTGGAGCCCATGCTAGCCCCAATAACTTTGAGCTCACGGTATCTGACTTGCAAAACAATCCTTTTAGCAATACACATCTGATATTTAACCAAGTAGAACAATTGGGTTAGACCAACCTAATTGGCTTCCTAAAGTTGGACCAAACCCAAGCATGCAGCCTAAGCATTCAATTTTTNCACTGGAGTGGTGGTGGGTGGGTAACTAGGTTAAGTTATGATTCCAAGAGTGGCTTTGTGATTTTATTTCTCTTCATTTCATAGAAAGAGCAAAGGGGCTTACCACAAAATTCCATAAACGGCCTTATGGTTTTGTATAATTTCACTTCACGTCAAAGAAAGAGCAAAGGGATCCCGTAAAATTTGAATTATTGTAAGCTCCTCCAAACCCAAAGTCCTAAAGACAAACAGCTAAAAGTACTATTCAACTTCAAACATCACTTGTAGTTATGAATTGGGGTTACCTTTGCTAGCATGTCGAGATGAGCAGGCAGTGTGAATATTTTTAACTAAAATGTCACCATTTTAAACATTTATTTTAATGAATGTTGAACGTACATCATTGAGTGTGGTTCTGCTGCCATGATTTATATGATTTAGAGTTGGGTTAATGGCACTTTGAAGTTCCATAAAAGCAACCACTGAATTATTTTGGCGCAAACCCATCTTCAGAATTACTTTTTTGTTTTGTCATGTATTAATTCTTTGTTTGTAGCATTTTTGAGAAACCTTAAGTTTCATTTCACATCTTTCTAATAAGCCTTGCTAGGATTGTCGACATATTTACTAAAATACTAACATGTGAAATTTCCAATTGAGTGCACCGTTATAAACATACATAATATTTAAAATTGCACTAAGATAACATGCTCCAGCCATATGCTGCTGTTATCGTGATCGAGAAGAAGCTATTGTTGGCAACTGAAAATTTCTCGCAATTGGAGATGTTATAGGATATTTTTTTAACTGTGTTGTTAACCTCTTTTCAATAGAAATCTCAAAATTCATAATAGTGGAATTCAAACCATCATCAACTTCTTTGTATCTTTTTAGTTTACTTCTCAACTCAAGTCTTCACTTCTTGAATGTATATAATTCATTTATTTCTTGTTTAAGCGTATAAACCCTAACCCATCTTGAAAAATCATCTCTAAAGGTCAATATATTTTAAAATTCACCATTGGAATAATGGCAGAACTCCCCTGTCAAAATGAATGCTGTTATAGTACTTCTGATTTTTTGATTTCTTAGAATTAATTTTAGATTATGATATTTTACCAAAGCATAATGGCCACAAAAAATTTAAAAATTACAGCTTTGATCATAAAGCAGCCTCTTTTGTTATACCCTGACATGCCCTAGGTTCATATTCCTAATTCAGTAAAATTTTTTGAAACAGTAATTAATGTTGCTTTTGTCATTTGTTTGCCATGTAAATTTCTTTTCTAGTGGGATTTGATCCCTTCATTTTATATTGAGAGGAGCAAATCTACCAATTAGGTTGAGCCTTGAGGCTCTACCTTTAACACCATATTTGTACTCATTGGAGTCCAAACAACCTAGGGATGCAAGATTTTCTTTAATTTTTGCACGAGCTTTGCTTCTCTTGAAGTTGTTACAGCTGCATCCTATTTCTTGATCTAAATTGTATCTATTCCAACAATTTTCACAAGAAGTGTCATCTTGCCAATTAAATGACATATTACTAGAGAAACAATCCTTATGTGCAGTCATTATCAAGACTCCATTTTTCAGCCGATGAAACAAAACAATTTCAAACTTTCCAAACTAATGTGTAACACATCTGTGTCCTCTTGTTATTTGTCTTTTATTTCCTTAATATATTCACTTTTTTCTCTATAAAACTTCAAGAACTCATAAGCAGTGGATCTCTGGATCTCTCTCTTCATTTTCTTTCTTCAAATTCCAATAATAAAGTAAACATCAGCCTATCTTATTCCTTTTTCTTTTTTTTTTGCAAGTAGTCACCATTGTTTTAACTTTTTGCGAATGAAAAAACTGCTGGAGCTGGTTCCGTCAATTCTCGCCACTTGTCTGTCTTTGTGAACTACTAAGGCTATTCTTCTTGATTTTTTCATGTAAGCTACTAAAGACATTCTTATTGATTGTTAGATTAAGCTGAGATTCCGAAAGAAGAAAAAATCCTTTTTAGGAATTTATGAATCTTGTTTTTATGCAATCTGAATAGCAGTGCTCCTATCACCATTAAGGATAATAATATGAAGCGGGCATTTTGATTTGGGCTTTATTTACTAGGTTCAAATGCTAATTTACAAAAACTTCTTTGTTTATATTTATTGTTCAGCTGCTTGTATCTCCAATTTTTCTGTTGTTGAAAGTGGGATTCAAACTCATAACACTTGCCCTTTACATTGATTTATGGTACTTTGAAGTGATTAAGCTGATTGAGTAAAGTGCCAAAATAGTTCCCTGACTATTTACCTGGGGCCGTTCTAGTCTGAAAGTTTATAAAACTGTTAAATTTATCCCCGAACTATTTTAATAGGGGCTAAAATAGTCTTCATTAGGGATTTTTTCAACCCATTCTAAAAGAGCTTAGGAACTGAATTGATTTTTTTATCATGTCAGCTCATTGCAGTTAGATCTTGACTGAAATATCTTAAATTTACTAGAAAATTCTTTTTGGGGGCAAGTCAGCTACTAATTTTTGTAGCCTTTATGTGGCCTTTTTTTATTGACTGTTATTCTTATGGAGAACTTTTGGAAGCCATCTCTTGTGTTATGTTTTGTTTTGTCATTCTAAAGGGTTGTAAATCTTGCTTTATAAACAATGCGGATATGGCGTCGAGTTCATGTGAGTTGACCTCCTCTCAAAATGAAATATTTTGATTTAAAATTGAGCAAAGTTTATGCCGCGTGGATTTTGAACTGAGCTATATCATTCTATTAATTTTATAAAATGTTTTTAACATGTTAATCTTGATCATTATCTATACAGGCATGCTATATCTTTTTTTCTACATATGCTTGTTCATGTAGTTTTTTCATATATCTAGTCTATTTTGAATTGAATCTAACTAAAGGTTATATTCAAGTTATAGCAAGTTGATTATGACCCGATTAAGACTCGAGCAATTTTTTTGTTGTAAATGTAATTATCAGCCTCATATATAACCAGTTCTACTGTCAATTTTATTTTTTAAAATAATTTTGAGCGTTTATTTTCAGGTTGCTGTTCTTGCGGATGACATCTTAAAGAATGTGGAATTTGATGCCTTAAGAATTGTTTTCAACAAATTTCATTCTGTTGTCTCATTTCCACCAACAGTATCAACAATTTTATCCCCTGAGGTAATTATTTTAGGAAGAGTTACTTACGTGTCACTCATTTCCTATGTATTTACATATCTATCAACTAAACTTCAGTTTTTACATACCACCTTACCTATGCATGAAAAGACGTATTTTACTTTTTAGAAGTTAAAATGGTGGTAAGTTTTATGAAAGATTTGGGCGGTATAAATGTAAAAAAATAAAATTTAGGTTTTAGATATGTAAATACATAGGAATTGTGTGGTATACATGTAAATGTGTCGTTATTTTATTGTTTGTCGGGGCTTGCAAGTTATGTTTTCCAAGCATGGCCTTACCCAAAAAGTTTTTTGTTTGCTTCTTGTCGCACTAGGTTGTTGAAAAGGAATCTGAAGCAGGCGGTAGGCTTGGTGACCTCGACTTGTATGAGATAGAAGGCGGCGAAACAAAATCCGAAGTGCTTCAGAATCTGGCCGAATTCCAATTTTCCTGTGTACGTTCTCTCTTTTATCGAGCTTTAATTACTACTAATTTAAGAGATTTACATACTGATTCTTATATATTTGTATGTCTCACACCCAAACTTCATATTTATACACATAACAGTCAAATCTTTATTATCACATCAAAAATAGCACTATTACCACTTTTCAAAAATAAATACACCTTTTTATGCATAATTTTAAAAGACCAAAATTATATGTATGTAAATATGAAAGTCTTGGTGTGAGATATGTAAATACATAAAAATTATGCGCTACTTAATTTGAAGTGGTATCGTTGCATCATCACTATTTGCTTTTGACGTTTACTTGCATTATTGAAACCTGGCGTCGTGTTGCGTCCCGAGCTTTCCAACTTTAGATTGTCAACTCTCCATTGAAATTTAAACTTTTGGGGCGTTTACATACATACCCCACAATTTTTATGTATTTACATATCTAGTATCAAAATTTTATTTTTTACTCCACAAAATTTTTCATGTCACATTGAAAGCACCACTATTTTAACTTCTAAAAAATGAATGCACCTTTTTATACATAAGGTGGCATATATGTAAAAATTGATGTTTAGGTGTTAAATATGTAAATGCATAAGATTTGAGTGGTATATATGTAAATCTTTCTAAACCTTTTTGGATAATGCTTTTCTTCTGATTATGAGATTTTTTTACTTTCTCAGGTTCTGTTTAATGCTGTCCTAGAGAACGGTTGCAGCGAGCTTGGTGCACGCATGTCGGCCATGGACAGCTCCAGCAAGAATGCTGGCGAAATGCTTGACCGCCTCACTCTCACATACAACAGGTCTCTCATTCCTCTTTCCTCTCTTACTTGAAGTAGCTGATTTTGAAGAAGAATAAACCTGCCTCATTCATTCATTAAATTTTTTTTATTTGAAAAAATTGGGAGCGGTAGCTCAATTTTATATTAATGAGGAAAAAAAATTATAGTGGTATTTTTGATGTGATATTAAATATTTGAGTGCTATTCATGTAAATATGAAAATGTCAGAAGAATTGTATCCAAGCAACATAAATAGAAGAAGAAGACCATTTGTTATGAATACAATACCTGCTCTCTAGATATCATCATCATTAAAATAATATAACAATTGGAAGGGATGACTAGCGTCAATCGTAGGTGTATTTGAAGACTATCATTATATGCTTGAAAATATAAATATGCACACATTTGAAACATCATTATAGTATCTAATTTCGAAATTGTGATTCATTTGTTAAAAAAAATAGATATTATAAAAAAGTCACATAAAATTGAGCAAAAAAGGAAAATAAAATTAATATCAAGTAGCTATTAAGCAATTCAAGTAATAAATTTTTAAATAAAAGTGAAGAGATTACTTAATTTATATGTAATACATTTTTAAAATTTAGATTTATTATTCGGGGCACATGTGTCAAATGGGCGTTCATCAAGTTTTTTTGAGTGAAGTGCCAAAATAGTCTTTTGTGGAGAATCCAACCTTGGTCTCTTCTTCTGGTCCTTACTCCTCACTAGTTTGATGGTTAATTCTGAAATCTCACAAATACCAATCAAAACCCTGTACTCGCCCTGAATAGAGCGATGAGCAATTAATTTATGATCATTTATCAAATTACAATATTCTTGGTTTATCAACAATCATTTGGACATCTCAATTTAAAAAAATGGAAGATTTACATACATGCCGCCCAATTCTTATGTATCTGCGTATCTAACTTTTAAACTTTGATATTTACATTAATACCACTTTATCAATACATGAAAGTCTATATTTCACTTTGAGAAAGTTAGTAATAATGATATTTTTGGCACAAATGTTATAATCAAAGTTTGTGTTAGATATGTAATTCCCCTTAGAAAAAAGAATTATAACATTACACCTCACATCTGTTTTCACAGGACACGCCAAGCTTCAATCACTACAGAACTTATTGAGATCATTTCTGGAGCATCAGCTCTGGAAGGGTGATATGCTTAAGAGGTATTGTTTCTACCTGTTTTTCTTCACTTTCCTTTAAAATGGAGGAACTTGAGAATAATTGTGCCATAGGGCCATGTAAGTACTGAAAATAACGCCATACTTCTCATTTTTTTACATGCAGGGATTCCCTTTTTTTAATTTTCAACTTGTTTTACTGCAAATGTTGTTTTTGCTGATTTGCCCAGCAATCTTATTTATTGCACTTCTGTGCTTTCTGATGATGATGAAATCCTAAAAAACAATGTGTTATATTGTTCCCATTTTCCAACTTTTTAAGGCGATGTTTGGCTGTTTTAAATCTGATAAATCGGATTTAGTACATCCAGATTTACGTTTTGAAAGAGATGAAACACGAGCGTTGGATTTAATTTAAATTTTTTGGTATTTGGTTGGATTTAAGTTAAATTCATTGCTAAATCCTATTAATAGCATGCCTCCGATCACCGTCTGAGTTTAGACTACTAATTTATGAGAGTATTTTGCCCAGCAATCTTATTGACTCGGAATTTATCTTTAGATGATTGAGATTCAGAAATTGATTGGGATTGCATTTTGCTTTTGCCAAAATACAATAATGAAGCTAGCAAATCATTTCTTACTTGAATCTAGCAGGTTTATAACAAGAAAGATTTACATAAATGCTGCTCAATTTTTATGTATTTACAT